>VWPU01014075.1:0-12444 GCA_013398955.1 Callaeas wilsoni | reverse complement strand
CTGTTACCAAAAACCAGGCCATGTTAAATTAATACACATACAGATCAAAGAATCATTTTGAAAGTCTTCAATATTGATAACAATGCATTTTATACGTTGTAAAATTGTCGTTTATTATGGTCTATTATTATTAGGTATTATATAATCATAGGATTTTCTTCTATAAGATACCTATACCATTCAGTGTTCCCAACAGACAATACTAGTAGATTTTACTCTCCATTACTGATAGTAATAATAATCTAGGACCCAATTGTATTAAGAGTGGCAATCACATGTTTTCTAGGATGATCTTCATATGTCATTTTACCATTTCATTAAGTACCTAGACTAAGTGATACTGCTTCCTTCATTTTATAGATTGAAAATAGAAACAGGCATATTAAGGTCAAAACATTTCACTAATTTAAAGTATACTAATTGTGGATATCTGAGACCTTTTTTTGGGAGAGTTCTGCATTGTGCTAATCATTGTGTATGGAAAGAATAGCTCTCCATCATTTCAATTTCAGTTATGTTTAGGTGTCATCAGGTGTTCTGCAGATAGGACCCCACAAGACAAACTGAGTATCCATAAAAGCCTGACAGCTACCAAAGATCAGGGATGGGTCAGCCAGTGTAGAAGGGAATAAGGAGTCAGTGACAGAGGCAGTGCAGCTGTGATTTCTTCCAAATTACATCCAGCTGCATCAGGAAAGCTTCTCTGTTCTGCCAGCTGCTCTCTCACTTAGCAGGTGCCTTCCCAACCCTACCCCACATGAGGGGAAGTTCTGCCTTCCTTCCCTGCGCTTGTGTCATTGCTGTACAGCAAGTCTCATGCTCAACATCACTGTGACAGAAGGACAAATGAGGAAAAACCATAACCATGAAATAACAGCTAAAAGGAGTAGCATTTACAAAGTGTTGATGTCAGCCATGCTGGAAGTCATTAATAGTAAAGTTTTGCCTTTTGCCAAATTGCTCTGCACTCTTAATTATAACATATTCTTAAGCTCAGCTTAAAGGGGATGCTTCCCTACTTGCATATCTTTTAAAAAAACTAGGATAATAGCACAAAGCACATACTGGGCTTTCATATTTAAGCCTACTTAACTCCTAGTTCTATAATAATCAATTTGCTTCTAGTTTTTACAGTGTACATTTGTAATAGTTTGTTTCCAAATGGAACCATTATTAAGCTAGTCCTACCCTGTAAATAAACTGTATTAAATTTCTTTTTATAGATCTTTTGACTGTTCTGTGTTCTCTAATGATCAAGATAAATTAAGGTTTATTACATACGTGAGACCATTTGAAATTCAGGTCATGCTTGCTAGATATGTAAGTCATCCAGGTTTCTCTCCTCCTTTCTGACATGAATGCTGACTTGCAAGAGCCAAAAATTTGCTTTCCAAGAAGATGGTTTTGTATGAATCTGTTGTCATGCATGTCATTTATTCACTTCATATTTTAATGGGTAACAAGCATGAAATAGGAGGAACACTGATAAATCAAATTTGCCTAAAGTCTAAATGCATATTCATGGAAATACCTTACTCTACAATCCTCTGTTGGTGGTATTTCATTCAGGACATTTTCACTTCGAGTCTCCAAGGGCTTCACAAATAGTAATGATTAATAATGAAAGAAAAGATACTTCTAAAAATACTGCATGACAGTACAGCATGGGGCTCATGAACTTTCTAGGTAGGCATTGCATACTGAGGCTCAAATTTTAGAAGTTTTACAAAGCCAAAGGACCACTTAATAGAAACAGTGGGAGAGAGTAGTATACATTTAAGAGGGCAGTAGATGTCAGAGGACCAACACTGCAATAAAGCTCAAATACAACTTAAAACCACCCATCAAGAGGCAATTTGAAGTGCTGGAAAGTAGTCACCTGTGCAGTACTAACATTCAAGTGCACACTGGCCACCAAGTATTGGTTAAAATGCCGCTGGGACTTCAAAGTATCCTGGCAATATCAAAACTTGAAGAGTTGTCACAACTATTCCACTGCAGTTCATGAAACTGGAGAGATGCACATCTGTTGCCTTGCCTGTCAGAGCACCTGAATTAGAGTACAGTTCAAGGCTGCAAAAAAACTTCTCCATGACTTGCTGTAGTAGAGACAGCTCTTTAGATTTTATTACAGAGCAGAGCTCAAAAGCACAGCAGGAGCTCTGAATTCGGAGAGTGGCATCCACACTGAGTTTTGAAACTTCTGTGGCTAAAATTATTCACGAGCTGAACTGATAGTATTTCTGGAACCAGGTAGATGCTGGCCTTCCCTAACCAAAACAAAGCTGCAAATATACACAGTAAAGCAGAAAATGTACAGTGCTTCGGTTAAAAAATAAACACATTTCGTGTATCTTCAGCTGTGTATTGTTGCTGCTGTTGTTTAATGCCCTGAAGGTAAGACCGGGGGTGAGTGTCGGAGTACAGCTGGTGTGCCTACTGCATTATCCTGGGTTTGCACTGCAGCCGTGTTAGCAACATCATCTCTACAGGCTGCAACAGTTCACAGCATTGTACACTTCTTACAGTTCCATCAAAAATACAGATCCTTTCAAAATCAGCCCCAGTGTTCCTGCAACTTTTCATCACAGTAGCAATCAAAGACTAAAGGTTGTGTTGGCAATTCTGAAGATCTGAAGCTCCCTACTGCGAGCACAGCTTTCAAACCTGCCAAACCTACAGACTGGACTTGTCTGTCTTGTCCTTTCATATGCTCCCCATGTCATGCCAGCCTCTTTGCTTAAGTTATTCTCTTAGTTTGCAAAGATTAAGGATCAGTCCGAAATCTGAATCAGTCATTATCATGATGCACAACTTTGTTCTGCCTCTTGCCTTTGCTTTTTGAAGAGTCTTTTGCACCAAGAAACGCCCGCAGGAACTGTTATTCTTGGGAGTTTTTCCCATTGACTCCTCAGAAGATGAAGAGAAGCTTATAAGGGGAGGCTTACTTTTTTACCTTTCCCGTATTATTCATCTGCAGAAAGATTTGCCACAATCAATTTATGTCTAATTACATCTCTGTCATTCTGATTAGTCACTTCATATGATGCCAGTAGCTGCATTTGAGGCATAACAAAATTGATCTGATTTAGTTATCTTTCATGTCAGACATCTGGTATTTGGCTGCTGTATCAGTTACAATCTATGTCCAGGCCCTGTAGCTTTCTGCACCATAGAGACGGACATTTTATAGTGCCAGTCAAAGGCAGTCTCAGCTCTGCCCTTGAGTCCTTCTCAGAGGGACACTGACAACATCTTTGCTTTAAACACTGGTGTTTAAATGTACAGGCTCTGCAGACATACAGGCTTTACCTATATGTCAAATAAGGCCTTTCACAAACATTGCTATCATTCCAGTGTTTCACAGCTCAATTTTCCCTTTAGTTTACTGCTAATTGTATCTGTTACTTGTTGAAGGAAATATCCTTTAGAAAAGCTATGCTAATGACATCCTGTCATGGTTTAGGAATGGTATTCCTCAATCCAGTGCCTCCACCAAGACTCTCGCAAAACAGATGGCTCTATTTTGCTTCCCCTTTCTCTCCCCTTCTCACTGAAGCGGGATGGAGTTGAGCATTGGGTGCACAAAATGTGAAGATCACGGGTTGAGACAAGAACGATTTACTGGAAACTGCAATGAGATAAGAAAGTGAATAGTAACAGCAAGAATGTTAGTAACAAAAGCATACAAAAGAGGGAGTGGTTTACGTGCAGACATGCTCACCATAGACCCAGGACAACAACGAACACTGGCTTTCCCCCTTCCTCCACGTTTGCTCAACAGCAAAGGCCGCCTGCCCTCCTTCTGAGATGCCTGGGAGAGTTCCTTACCCCCCACCCCTGACAATGATATGCAGTGGTATAGAATAACCTCCTAGCCACGCCACTTTAGCCACACTACTGAAAAAAGTTAACTCTGTCATGGCCAGAACCAGGGCACATCCAAAACATAAATATCACTATATTTTTATCCTTCCTTTTTCAGCATAAAGAGGTGATATCTGCAGTTTAATTATATGCATAGCTTAATCCACAGCTTCTTAATTATTTCATGTTAAGCTTGAAACACAAGAAATTTTGCCCAAAATTTGGTATTGTTAGAAAACAAAATACTTTTTCCTTTGAAAATAGGTTGGTTCTCCAAAATCACGTAAATAATATGAGGCATTTTGTTGTTGTGTCAGTTATGTTACTGCCTTAGTTAAAATTATCTTTATACCAGCACACCAAATGTCCAAATGCAATATGGTTCTGGGAAATATATCTTGATGCATTGCACAGTCTGTCCTTGTAATACCTATTTCTGGAGTTCTTATAGAGAGACTCTTTCTCATTGAAGTGCCACATAGGAGAAATAAAGAAGAGTACAACAAAAATCATACGGCCAACAAAAAAAAAAAAAAAAAAAAAAATCAGAAAAAGTGTGGAGAAAAAACTGAATATTAAGGCCAACAAAGAAAAAAATTAAAGAAATTAATATGAAAGGCTTTGAACAGTAGATGATCATGCATAAAAATAAGCTATGACTCATTGGTTGATATTTAAGAAAATTTGGGCAGATTTTTCTTCCCTAGGTCTCTGGGTAGCTGACAGCACATGAGTTGAACAGAGATGGATTATGAAATTCTCACTCCACTGCCATACTTTCTGACATGTGTTTTCTTACTGCCTAATCCATTAATGCATTCCTTTTAGGCAATCTGCTTACTTTAATATCCTTTCCATGGTGGTCTCTTATGTAAAATTAGAACTCTTTTTGTCATAGATTCCATAAAAATTCCACAAAACATTTGCATTTCTAGCTCTAGATGTTCTAAGTTTTGTCAGTTTTCCTTTGAAATTAAAAATCCTCAGCCTAGTGGCTGTCTTTTTATTTAATTTAAGATTAAATTATCATTGTTCACAGCTCTTTTTTTCTGATCTTTACCTGGGAGGTAAAAATATGGTTACATTTACCTCTCTAAGTAACATATCAGTGCCAAAAACCTAGTCCCACAAGGCAAGAGTGGAAAAAGTGCTATCAGTTGTCAGCTCTTCCAAAATATCCAAAAAGACAGTATGAGCTCTGCAGCTATCCATCAGCCATTTCAAAGCATTAAGATCTGTTCATGCCACCCCTGTTTTCTAGAGATAGGATGTGATCAATGTAAAATATTACCCTTTTTTAACTTATTTCTCTCTCTCCTGAACACTGCAGATCTCTTATTCTGGTCATGACACTGTTTCTTACTTACCAGAAGCTCCTCCATTTGGTCCTTTCTGGTGCTCACTTTCTTTATATTATTAAACACATAAGTCTGTAGTAAGTGTAAGGACATAACAATTGACCATTTCAAGTCAGTGCACACATCTTTTTAGACCTATAGAGATTTGCTAATAGGATGACTCAAGAAAGAGTGTACACATTAATTCTCTCCTGACACACATTTCAGCAGAAGCCATTGGAACTTCCTGGCTCAAAGGTTATATGAGGACCACTGTCCACAACTTCCAGCAGTACAGACCTGTCCCACTACCAATTACTTAGTCTGAGAGCAGGGGTCTTACCCTTGGGCCACTGTCTGTAGTACTATAAACACATCTTAGAGTACTGCAATCTGTCTGGAGCCAATACTGTTTGTTTACTTCTGTGTACTAATGTCTGTGTATTTTATTTTCACTTTTGCGTTTTCCTGGGTTTAGGATCACAGTAAGTGCAAGTTACTTGCAATACCTAGGATTCTTACTGAGAAACTTTCTCTCCTTTAGTGTGAAGCTTATAAACAACAAGTTACACACAAGATTAGATGTTTCAGTAATTTTAAATCCTGTAAGAATTACAGGAATTAATAACATATCATCTCAGCAGTTCAGACTTTATTCCTGTGGTGAGGTGACTCCAGACAGATACTGTGTCTAACAGTCAACTAAAGCCAGCAGGACAGAGCCAGAAATTCAAAAGGGCAAAAGTGAGAAAAACTTGTGACTCAAGGCAAACAGAGTTTATTAAGTGAAGGGAATAAAGAGAAAAAAAAGAAATATGATGGATTGTGACAGCTATATCAATTCCATCCTATTCCAATGCAGTTCCAAAATCTGATTTCTTGTGTTTCAATGGTATTCTTTCCTCACCAGTGCCTGTAATGCCTATCTGGTGTTCTTACATCACTGAAGTCTCTCAGCTGTTGTATTTTGTAGTATATTTTCCTTCTTTATGCCTTTACTCTTTCTGTGAATTGAAACTAAGTGCAAAAAAATTGTGTGAGTCTCTCCTTCAAGAATTATTGTTGCTTTCAAAATTAAAATTAGTTTTCTCTATTACAATATTTAACAATATTTTTATCCAAGTGTCATGGGTTAACCACAGCTACCAAGCCTCAAGCAGCTACTCGCTCATTCCCACAACAACAGAATGAGGGAGAGAATGAGAAAGGTAAAAGCCGGAAAACCCCTGGGTTGAGATATGCACAGTTTAATAGGGAAAGGAAAAGCCCCACACATAAACCAAGCAAAACAAGGAATTAATTCGCTGCTTCCCATGCACAGGCAGGTGTTCAGCCATCTCCAGGACACCAGGGCCCCATCACACATATTGGTGACTCCATCACTCCAAATGTCTCCCCTTCCTCCTTCCCCCACTTTATATACTGAGCACGATGTCACACGGTCTGGAATATCCCTTTGGCCAGCTGGGGTCACCTGTCCTGGCTGTGTCTCCTCCCAGCCTCCCAGGCACTCCCATCTCTCCTGTCAGTGTGGCAACATGAAAAGCAGAAGAAGCCTTGGCTCTGTGTAATCCCTGTTCAGCAATAGCAGAAGCATCACATTCTCAACCCTTCATTCAGCACACATCCCAAACACAGCCTCACCCCAGCCACCATGAAGAAGTTTGACTTTACCCCAGACAAAACCAGCACTCCAAGACAGTGCAAAAGTCCTTACAGATGAAAAAAAGACTTTTTCACTTTCTAAAAGTCTCACTAGTCTTTTATGGCCATAAAACAAATTTTATTGGAATCTTGAAAAATATTTTCACTTATAATATGGTTCACTATATTCAAGAAGAAAATGCTTTTCACTAGAAAAAAAGAAAAGCAGAGGGAAAAGAGAAAGATATTCTCCCATTCACTTAAAAAAACCAAATTTTTTTGGAAAAACTCATAATTTTTGAAAGGTTTTGGAAAGAGGAATCCAATAACTATGTTTCTTCACACACATTTAAATAATGTGTCAGCGCAGGTGCACTGAAGAACCACTTATTTCTCAACATAAATAATAAACCAATCAAAAAATGCAACTAGTTCCATGTACATTGGATGATTCACATGTATAAGACTGTACAGGATTGAAACTGTCAGCTGGATCTCATTTCATTTCCTAAGGTACTATTACTTTCTTGACTTAGCACCTAGAACTGTTGGCAAAAGATAAGCGATATGTTGGTTTTTCAAAAATTTGTTAGTCTGCCAAGGGTCTTCTTGAAGTAACTCTGTGAGTTAACACACATCACAGATGCTGAAGCTCTGCCCTTGCTATGGCAGGAACAAGCATATGGGAGACACGGGCAATACTGGTCCCATCTGGCCGCATGACTCATGAATGGCACTCACCCACCTCTTCCTTTCTTGGCTTGTGAAGAATAGACCATGACCATTGTGACCAAGAATCCCTGGCCACAGCCAAGGTCTTACCCTGCTGCTGCACCATGTGCTTTTTCGGCAGAAAACATGGAAGTTAATCTGAGGCATTTTACACCAATCCTAAGCACTGAACTTCCTTCATTTGCTGTCAGGAGGAAGAAGGTGACAATCCGTTCTTTCCAAGGAACTTTAAATCTATAGGTGCTGCAGAAATGTAAAGCTACCCAAGTATAAACTCATCCACCAAGAGTTTTCCTCTTTCCATAAACAGTTTCTAATATTTTAATATTCTGTCCATATCTAGTAGTACCAGTTCTTGACAATATGCTAATCCTTAGAATTGAGATATCCTAGCTATGTGAAAGGAAAATCGTGTCTCTTTCATATGTCAGGAATCTCCAATAGCAGTTTGGGTGTGACAGCTAACAGTTTTTGTGATTATTTCAAAATCCTACACCTTTATGCCACTCACATTCACTTTTCAGCAGTTTTCATGTTGCCTTTATTCCCAGTGGTTCTTGTTTTATAACGTAGGGAGCAAGTCCTTTACTGTCCTCAAATGAGAACATGGTTTGTTCTTTCTACAGTGCTACCTGTCTGCAAGGCTGCAGAGCATATGCTTCAGCTGCTAGCTAGAACTACCTTCCAATTTAACAATGTTTGAAAACAGGAAAAAAACATTAGCATCACTGCTGGCCAGGATATCTCTGAGGAAAACGGAATGTCAGACACGTAGAACTTTAGACCAACTGCCTTGTCCCATGGGGCTGGAAATTCTGTAGGAAATGCCAAAGGCCTGCTTGAGCTATTAGTGTAGTCAGGCCTTTTTCTGTCAAAGGATATTGTAATAGGATCCTTCCCATTCCTGCTATGCAGCCAGTGAGCAGAATGCTTTCAGGAAAGGTGCACTTGTTTGAAAGGCCAAATGAATCTTGGGGCACCAAGAATGACATCCACTGAATGCTATTGGAAAGAGTGAAAGTAAAAATTTGATATTGCATCAAGTTAGCATTCAGACTTCTCTGAATAAGACAGATAAATATAAAAAGAGGTGGAGTGTCTACACAGAGCAATGCATGGCAGGTGGAAGGAAATGGAACAGAGTGAAAAGGAGAAACTTGCAGAATCAGGAGGAAAGAAAAAGAAAATAATATTATTAATAATCTAGTTTGTTAAAAACAAAAAGAAGGGAAAGGGCAGACTGCTGACTGCTGTAGATTCCTGCCTCTTTATACCTCTGAACACTTTTATCTCCTAAGATGCTGTTCAGATGAGCAGTACATGCAGTCTGTACTCGCAACAGCAAGGCTGAGCTATTTATGTCCTAGCATGTGCTTTGTGGATTTACATGAGCTATTTCTCTAAAGTAAAGAATCCAGTCTCAAACTTCCCAAATTTCAGGGCCTAACTTAGGAACCAAGATATATGAGGTCGTATAGACGGATAAACATAGGCCGCATGGTTTGCTGATTCACATGCCCAGCATTTCCAGGTTAACCATACACACTCACTACCTCTTAAAATGAATTATATCCATCCCAAACCAGAAAGAAAAGTTGTTTAAAATGATTGCTGATAGGACCTCAAACCTTTTATACCTAGATTTTTTAATTATTACTTTTTCTTTTCAATCAGAGCATATATAATCTCATATATAATATCTGTTGGCTCCTATCTCCTTGCTGTCCACGCTAATTGGCACCTTTGGCACCAGTCTTAATATGAAGTCTAAACGATGGGTGGCTATAGATCCTGACATACATTTCCAACTCTGCACCAAAAGGCAGACTAGATAATCACAGCAGGAAAAAATCTACTTCCTTTCCTAAAATCTAAAAAATTACATCCCTGAGCCAGCAGTGTGGCCATGTAGCCAAGAAAGAAAATGGTATCCTAGGGGCCATTGGGAAGAGCATTACCAGCAGGCAGAGGGAGGTGATCATGCCCCTGTACTCAGCCCTCGTGAGGCCTCACCTGGAGTCCTGTGTCCAGTTCTGGGCTCCTCAGGACAAGAGAGACATGGAGCTCCTGGAGCAATGTCAGGATCCAATTATTAAGATTCCTCTGCCCAAATCGAGGTGCAAAGGAGACCGCGTGCCAAAGTCAATAGTATGGATTTTGTTTAACAGTAAATGTTACTGTTAAACAAACCTCCATTTAATCTTGGAATTAACCCCTTCCTGTTTGCCATCTGTGGGGAAGGGAAGGGAAGGGAAGGGAAGGGAAGGGAAGGGAAGGGAAGGGAAGGGAAGGGAAGGGACGGGAAGGGAAGGGAAGGGAAGGGACGGGAAGGGAAGGGAAGGGAAGGGAAGGGAAGGGAAGGGAAGGGAAGGGAAGGGAAGGGAAGGGAAGGGAAGGGAAGGGAACTCATGTCTGTCCTCCTTTAGGAGTCTCCAGCAGATGTAGAATTTCCATGCAAAAAATGTAATCAAATTTTCATCAAAGGAACTGAAGTTCATCAAAAGTATTATCTGTGTCTTTGTAAGTTGTCTCCTAACTCCCATGTGTATGACAGTTGTTGGTGATTTTATTCAATATATATTTTTATCATAAAAATAATTCTTTCACTTTCATTTGAAATTTCTTTGTACATTCGATTAGGAAGGAGTTTTAGAAGGTATTGGTAAGAACAAAAAAATCTGGAGTTTTTAAAATTGATTTTTTTACAGCTTTTCCAATAGCCTGAATTGATTGACAAGTGGCTTAAGCATAATCTCTTACAAGTTCAAAGGCTTTGTGACAGAGATTTTAAATGCTGTGTTTTGAAGCAATGTTTTTATGTATTTCTTTTTAAAATGCTCTTTTCCAGCCAAAATCAAAAAGTCGTATGTCTCAACAGTTCTCAGAGCATTTACTGTGTTAAGAAAGTTGAGCTACCACTTTGCTCTAACTACTATATTGGCGTATTAAATGTCACCCAACTAAACCCAAATGCATATTTCCATTTTAGTGTCTCTTGGGCACATTTTAACTCTTTATTTAGCATACTTACTTTCTTGTGTCCTGCTATATCCTGTCATATTTTTCTGTTTTTCTATTTATTTTTTGACTATTCAATCTGGCCAAATTTAATATTATTGTAACTTTCTTCAGAACAGTCTCATATGCAATCCATTTGCTTATGCCTAGTTGTGTTGTGTTTCCTTCTCAACATCTCAAACATACTGACAAAACATGTGGAGGAGTCTTCTAGCTTGCAACAATTTTCTACAGTTTGTTTCCCATAGAAACTGCCAGATGCTGTTGGATATGTGACTCCATCAAAATAATGCAAGTTATAACACTAAGGCAGGGATAAGTATTGTATTCCTTAAAATTATTCTCTATGTCTTCAGAATACAAACACTTGAGGTGCAAAGAAAACTAATGGCCTTAGATTAAATTCCTCTGGCCAATATAGGTATTTACATTTGAACTACTGGTCTAGATCATCTCTATATTTTTTATCTTCAAGTAGCTGTTACTTAAAAATGCAATAAATTATATCAAAAAAACCCTAATTTTTCTCCTACAGGTGGTGGCAGTGAATAGCTGTATTGTATAGGTTCAGGTTAATTACATCCTTAATGTCCAAAGGAAGGAGAGGTGTTAGCATGCATGGTGCTGCATAGGATACTCAGGGTACAAACTGCTGGAATTTGGTAGGTGGGGGCTGATCACTGCTGAGGGCCAGGCTGGGCATTGGTCAGCAGATGGAGAGACCTTATATTGTACAGCATTTGTTTCTCTTGGGTTTTATTCTCCTTTCTCCCTCCTTTTCATTGCAATTATATTTATTTTGATTGCTGTTATATTTTCATTTACTTCACACTTCTTATCTCAATCCACAAGTTTTAATTTTTAATTTCAACTCTCCTCCACACTGGGAGGCCAAAAAGGACTGTCATTTTATAACTCCAGCCAGCAACCCGGCTTATCTTAAGATAAGATCAAGGTAAGAAAAGAAATTAAATAGTATCAAAATTATACTAATGATAATCATAGAATCATAGAATCATTTAAGTTGCAAAACCTGTAAGACCTAGAGTTCAACCTTTGATCAATCACCATCCTGTCAACTAGACAACAGTACTAAGTGCGTGTTCAGTCATTTCTTTAACACCTGCAGGACTGATGACTCCAGCACCTCTCTGAGTAGCCCATTTCAATGCTTGACAACTCCTTACATAATGAAATTCTTCTTGATGTACATCCTGAATCTCTCATGGTGTAGTTTGGGGCCATGTCCTCCCTGTCACTGGTTGCCTGAAAGAAGATTGCTACACTCTCACACAGTTGTAGAGAGTGAAAAGGTCTCTCCTGAGCATCCTTTTTTCAAGAAGAATAAAACCCAGGTCCCTCAGCTGCTCCTCACAGGACTTGTGCTCCAGACCCTTCCCCAGCTCCATTGCCCTTCTCTGGACTCACTCCAGCACCTCAATGTCTTTCGTGGACTGAGGGGCCCAGAACTGGACACAGCACTCGAGGTGTGGCCTCACCAGTGCCCAGTGCAGGGGGACAATCCCTGCCCTGCTCCTGCTGGCCACACCATTGCTGATCCAGGCCAGGATGCCATTGGCCTTCTTGGCCACCTGGACACATCCTGGCTCATGTTCAGCTGCTGTCACCAGCACCCCCAGGACCTTCTCCTCTGGGCAGCTTTCCAGCCACTCTGTCCCAGCCTGTGGTGCTGCCTGGGGTTGTTGTGACCCAAGGGCAGGACCCAGTACTGGGCCTTGTTGAAACTCACACCGCTGGCCTCAGCCCATAATCCAGCCTTCCTGCCCTCCAGCAGATCAACCCTCCCACTCAGCTTGGTGTGTCCTGCAAACTTTCTGAGGGTGCA
>VWPU01014071.1:0-72458 GCA_013398955.1 Callaeas wilsoni | reverse complement strand
CTGGAGCAGGTTCATTCCTGCGGAGCCTGTGGCTCCTAGAGAAGGCCATGCTGGAACAGGAGCACCTCCGAGTGAGTGTGGCTGTGGATAAATACACTGCAGCAGGTAAACCCCTGGAGAGCCTGGCTGATGGATAAGGCTCCAGCTGGAGCAGGTCCATCCCTAAGGGACTGGGGTGTCTGGATAGGCCCAAGCAGGGGCAAGGTTCACTGCAGTGTTAAACTTCACAGTCTGGTCCCAAGGGACGGGAGTGGAGACAGTAATGGATACACTT
This sequence comes from Callaeas wilsoni, assembly GCA_013398955.1. Lineage (NCBI taxonomy): Eukaryota > Metazoa > Chordata > Aves > Passeriformes > Callaeidae > Callaeas > Callaeas wilsoni. The sequence goes on along the minus strand of VWPU01014071.1, from coordinate 72,184 downwards.
TTAAGTCGTTGTGTAACTGAAATCCCCGGATACCTCACAGGAATTAGTGGCAGTGACTTGGAGCTGCATTGTCACAATGTCCCTCTGCACGCCCTGTGCTGGCTCAGTGACATCCTGGGGATCTCTGCCCTGCCCCAGCTCCAGAGGCTCTGTGTTAGTGTTTGGCGTTGCTTGTCCTTCTTACAGTCCTGCCTGTGGGCCAAACAACAGCCAGGTCTCACTGGTGGGAAATACCCAGACAAAGAGTGGGATAAATCCGTTAGAAATGTGGGAGTGTGTGTGCGCCTGCATACACAGCTCGTGTCTGAGTCCTGGAACAGGGCTGTGCATCCAAACCTGGCAGATATTTACAGACTGACTGGAGTGTGTGTGTAATACCTGTTGTTCCTCCTTACGCCTCCTTGCACATCTAAATCCTGTTCAGACAGCGATTGCACAAAGGGGAGAGCATCTCCTGCTCATCAGATCCGTGCTCGCCTTTGGTTCTCCCGGCGGAAGGCAGGCTCTGCGAGGCACAGGAGGGAAATGAAGCGTGGAGAGGGGAAGGTTTTCTCCATTAGCACTCGGACTGGGATACCAGGATAACGAGCACTCTGGGAGAGCGTAAGGCAGGCAGATGCTCCCGTTTTCCCCGACCTTCCCTTGTTTGAGGGTGCGGCTGGGAGGAAGCCAGAGCCACTTGAAGTTGGACTGCGACTGGAGCGTCCCTGCTCCTGCTCGGAGGAGGGACACCGCTGGGACAGCTGTGCTTTCACATACTCTGGTGACATTCTGCTGCTTTCAAAGTGACTGACAAGTATCTCAGAGTCACAGCTTGCCTTGGCAGGAAGGCTCCTGTGGCCTTTTCCTGGATCAGTTCTGGGTGGATGCTGTAGATGCTCTGGATTCCCAAGGGAACGCTGGCTATCCATCTAATCTCCCTGCATTTGTGTGCTGGATTTGTTACTGTGCCTGCAGGAGGATTTCCAGCAGGCACGGCAAGCTGGGATACCTGAGCGCGGTGGCTGCCAGCACAGGTATGTTCTGTGTGGCACTGCTGGTTTTTGGGACCTGGCACTGGGAAGAGTGACTTTGGGCTCTGTCAGGTGATAGACCTGGGCTCTGTGAGGTGACAGACCCGACCTCCGCCTGCTTCACCTTCTGTTTTGCAAGCGCTGTTATTTTCTCATCAACCACTCCGCCAAGTGCTTCGTGTCTTGTCCACGACTAGGAACAAATTATCCCTTCCCTCATAAATCCCCACGTTTTTCCCCTTTGGACTTGGTGCAAGGATGAGTGTGAACGTGATCTGGATAGGCAAAGCGACTCCAAAAGGGAGATCATCAATCAAATCTCAGCTCTTTGGGTTTGTGCCATTACTCTTGCACAGACAAAACAGGTGTTAGGAATTTTTTGAAATGGTTTTTTAATTTGAAAGCCAAAAATAACTGAAATGGGAACCCACTGGCGCGGTGCTAAGAGCATCCCTCGGGATGTACAAATCTGGGTTAAGCATTATCCCACTGTTTGCAGGTACAAACGGAGAAGCTTCCATAGGGATTGAGGATGTTTGGTGAGGCCAAACACATGGGAGACCTGCTGGAAACGGGGCAGAGCCAGGGACATGGGTCCGTGTTGCTCACGTGTCACTTCTGGAGCACAGTGGCTTTCCACCCTCCTTGTTTTGACTGGCATTCCATCTGTGAGCTAGAAAGGACTTTTTCAATGGCAGGTTTACTCTATATCCACTTGCTTTTTCAACGTTTTCCGCCACAAAAGGTTCTTGCTGTGGTCTGTGATGGGCAAGTGTTATAAGCTGGAGTCACATTATTTGTTTAAGCTGGCTGCGCGCAAACATTTTGGCTGCGGGGTTCTGAAAGAGGCTCCTGCTTAATAAATACGGCTGAGCAACATTCAGAGCGTTGTGGCAGAGTTGTTAAATGGATGGAAAATACATGAATGTGTAGCAAACAAAAGGTGAAGCTTAGCGAGCCTGTGCTGGCAGGGTGCAGGATTGGGAAGGGTGGCTTGGGACAGCTGCCTTGGGCACTGGAGCAAGGCAGAAGCTCAGGTTAACTGTGGAAAATATGGATGCTGGCGTAATGTACCCAGAACGGGATCTTCACAGGGATTTGGAGTTTTAATATATGCTGGAGGAGCCTTCTGAGGCTTAGGTGCTTCCTGGGGAGCCTTCAGCTCCATTACCTATCCTGATTTCTTTGGTCAGCAGCTGAAATATTTTGTGACTTGTCTCATGCTGAAGAAACGGTATATCACGGGGAGATAATGTTCCATGCTTATTCCAAGCTTCTTAATGGAATTTTTATCAGTTCCACTGAAGAATAGGATGCACAAAAAAGCTGCCTGGCTGTCAGGTTGTTTGCTCTGTGGCTCCTTTAGAGCTGCCTTTCTCTCTGCGTTTGACTTCCCAGTAAAATGATGAGGGACCATCCCACCCTAGATTCCAAGTGTCTGCAGCCACCAGGTGACATCAAATCCCTTGGACACCGAGGGACAGGCAGGGCAGAGCTGCAGGATGCAGACCCTGAGCATCCCTTGCTGATGCTTCAGACCCATCGCTGGCACGTTTCTCACTGCTCAACAGTTGTTTTTTTTTGCCTTCCACCAGTATCTGCTTGTTTTAAACCTTTCTTGTGCTCAGTGTTTCCAGAAGACCTAAAAGCTGGGGTTTTTAAAAATCTATTTGGGCTGGGGAGCCTGAGATAGCTCAGCCACTCGATGCCCTGACACCATTTTCTCTGGGATTGCTTTGTCGACTCAAGTGCACTTTGCTGCAATACAAACATTGAGGATAAAAGGCAGCCACCTCAGCAAATTAGTGTGAAAGCACTGCAGGAGAACTGTAGGTGTGTATTTTGGTGCTTTGCTTTCTTTTAGAGTCAAAATCTCTCCTTCTGCCCGTGGCCTGTGCTTTTTTAAAGAGTATTTGTTGTGCAGGGAGGGCTTTTAAAAGTTAAATCAATTGTCTGTTTGTGGACTCATCTGAAGGGTAAATCAGATGCTGCATTGACAGAGATCTGCTGGAGTGGTAAAACTTCAGGCAAGGTTGGATTTAAGTGATTCTGGAAAAAAGGAATCAGTCATGGATCATTTAAAACCTCTCCTGGGAGGAAAGGCAGGGAGAGTTGGGGGTTCAGCCTGGAAAAGAAGGCTCTAGGTAGACCTTACAGCCCCTTCCACTGCCTAAAGGGGCTCAAAGAGAGCTGGAGAGAGTCTTGAGGCAAGGGATTGAGGGACAGGACACAGGGAATGGCCTTGAGCTGATGGAGGTGGGTTTGGATGAGAAATGATGAATAAATTCTTTAACAGTGGTGAGGCCCTGGCACAGGGTGCCCAGAGAAGCTGTGGCTGCCCCTGGATCCCTGGAAGTGTCCAAGGCCAGGTTGGCCAGGGCTTGGAGCAGCCTGGGACAGTGCAAAGTGTCCCTGCCCATGGCAGGGGGTGGCACTGGATGGGCTTTGAGGTCCCTTCCAACCCAAACCATTCCAGGGTTCTACGATTCTATTCTAATTTTCAGAATGAAAAAAGTTTTCCTCTGCATGCGACAGGTGTCCAGGTGTGCAGTCCTATTACCAAAAAAAAAGTAACAAAAAGACAAAAAAACCACCCTGAAAATGCTCTGAAGGGTTATAATGCTTTTTTAAACAAGAATCTCAAAGTGCCCAATCTTATTTTTGGTTACTGTCCGTGAAGGCTTTTCTGAGCAGCAGCCTCCACTCCGAATGCAGCTGGTTGAGAAACCTCTCTTTTAGCAGCAGCTGGGTCATGTGGAATGAAAGAATTAATTAACCTGGTGTGGAATGAGAGAACTTAATAAACCTGGTGTGGAATGAAAGAATTAATCAGCCTGTGGCCAGCCTGGAAGAGCAGCCACCTGATGTGTCCTGTTTGATTATCAGGGGCTTGGTTCCCAGCCAGGCACGGCTGAGCTGAGCTCCTTTGTGTAAGGCTGAGGTGAAAAGCTGCTCCTTTCTGCTGGGGCTTCAGCAGAAAACTGAATTTTCATACCCAGGGCTCAGGAGAGTGGCCATGGACACATAGTGGCAGAAATTGCTGCTGAGGAACAAAAGCAAATTCCTCATCAGAGAATGTAATCAAATGGTGATGCTGCAGCTGGTTCCTTGCAGCCTCTGCATGCAGACAAAATAGCAGTGTAGTAGAGAGCAAATGTTTGCTGAGTTAACTGGGCTATATTTAGGTGCCAAATAAACAGATTTCTGCTCTTGACCCTCCCCCTCACACCCTCAAAACTGCTTTTTGGGCTGTCTGCGAATGGCTTGGCTGTTGGTGGCTTCTGTTTCCTGCAAGAAGAGTGATGGAGAGTGGCAGGGGAGGGACATCTGTCCCAGCTGAACCCAGCTGAATGTGGAAAGGCGAGTGCTGGGCACACGGTCCTGGTCTCCAGCCTTGTTCCCTGCTCACTCCTTGCTCAGCACAGTCTGCACAGGCTGGCTGAGGTACAAAGCCCTAAACCCCCCCAAACTCTTCCCCATGTGGGCCCCTGGGAATCTCAGGGGGTTTAACCCAGCCAAGTGCTGGTGCTGCATTGGGGTCAGGGCAACCCCTGGGATCAGTCCAGGCTGGGGATGAGCAGCTGGAGCAGCCCTGGAGAAGGACCTGGGGGTGCTGTGGGTGAGAGCTGGGCCCCAGAACCCCCCCGTGCCCTGGGCTGAGCCCCCAGCGTGGGCAGCAGGGGAGGGGGGGATTCTGCCCCTCTGCCCCTGGGCTCAGGTGAGACCCCACCTGCAGAGCTGCCCCAGCCCTGGGGCCCAGCACAGGAGGGACCTGGAGCGGCTGGAGAGAGCCCAGAGGAGGCACCAGGATGAGCAGAGGGATGGAGCAGCTCTGCTGGGAGGAAAGGCTGGGAGAGCTGGGATCGTTCAGCCTGGAGAGGAGAAGCTTTGGGGTGACCCAATTGTGGCCTTGCAGGGCCTGAAGGAGCGGAGAAGAAAGGTGGAGAGAGACTCTTTCCAAGGGATGGAGTGACAAGGGGGAATGGCTTGCCACTGCCAGAGGGCAGGGATAGATGGCATGTTGGGAAGGAATTGTTCTCTGTGAGGGTGGGGAGGCCCTGGCACAGGGTGCCCAGAGAAGCTGTGGCTTCTCCTGGATCCCTGGAAGTGCCCAAGGCCAGGCTGGACAGGGCTTGGAGCAGCCTGGGATAGTGGAAGGTGTCCCTGCCCATGGCAGGGGCGGCACTGCGTGGGCTTTGAGATCCCTTCCACCCCAAACCATTCTGGAATTGTATGACCGCTGTGGCTTTATTGATCCATATAAAGCAGGAGCTGAAAAATCAGCGTCTTCCCTTCCGTGCTGCGTTTTGCTTCCCATTTTCCCCTTGCAGCAGGCTCTTTTCCTGGCACTGCTGTTGGGACTGATTGTACCGTTAGCCCTTTATTCGTGTGTGCATAAATTTGACTTCTTTTAAAGGAAGCAGCTCCTGTAATCGCCTTGCCAGAACAGATTAGGAGAGGGAGTGTGCAGATCACAACACTCCTCTGCTGCCTTTGACGACGAGGATTTCATCAGCCTGCTTGAAGTCCTGCTTGCAGCCTCAAGGGTGGCCAGAGAGCAGTAAGAAGTTCATTTATTCCTTTTATTTTTTTCCCTCTTCAGACATATTTATGCTGTTCATATCTTTTTGCCTCCTAATTTACAGCAAGGTGGGGAGTTTGGGGCACCCAGTGTTGTACCTGAGGAGGTGAGAATCGTGCTCAGCATAAGGTTTGCTCTGCCCATCACTGCAGGCTTTGATCCTTGTGGCTTTCAGTGCTGATGAGTTTTTCTATCCCAGAGAACGCCTTAACTATAATTGCTTCATAAGCACGGGCACTTGGTGATTAGAAATTACTTTTCATTCCTGATTAAACAGCAAGGCACAGCCTTTAACAAAAAACAGGACACTTAAAATTCCAGTGTTCTCATTCAAGGGACATTGATTTTCACAGGCAGAAAAGCTTTCCTCAAATTTCCACCTAAAGAACAAATGTTAATGCAGGTATAGGTTAATGACAGGTTTGTTTAAGGCTTTCTTTTCCTAGTAACCTGAGAGTAAATCACACAGCACTCTTCAGAATGGGGTTTATGTCTGTTAGAGGTGTGCTGATGATGTGAAGAGTTTTGAAGAGTTAAAGCTCAGGTTAGAAACTTTACCTGGGGTTTTTTGGTTTTGTTTTTCTTTCGTTCATCTAAAGGCTTTGTGGAGCCCAGCTCGATTGCTGGAGAGCAGAGCTGGTCACTTGGGGTTTCTGCTGCTGAGCTCCCAGCTGGCAGTGCTGGGCATATCTGTCCAGAAAAATGGAATTAGAGCACCTGCAGGGAGGAATTCTGCCTGGCACTTTTGTCCTGCCTTTACAGGCTTCTCTGAGCTGCTCTGGGGGAGAATATGATAACAAAACCAGGAGATCCCTTGCTCAGCTGTGTTCTCGTGTGTACCTGTGTTCTTTGATGTTGGCTCGGTGGCACAGGACAACCCTCAGCTCTCTGACACCCACCAGCCCACGGTGGAGATCATCAAACACAAAATGCCATCAAGAATTCAGGTTCCTAAGCAGGTCCAGCTGAGCAATGTCTCCTGTACTGCGGGTTTTAGCGCAAGGCGCAGCGTTCAGCTGGGAATGCTGTGATTGGGATGGGCTTAGGGGGGATTTCTGTGTTTGCTCCTTGCTTTGCTGTGTTGCTGGGGGCCTCACACGGGCTTTGTGCAGTGCCAATCCAATCCACCTCGGATTTCAGCTGTCTGCCCCACGTTGCCGTGCCACAGTCACCCCTCTGAGCACAAAACCTGTTCGTTTTGTTGTTCAGTGGATAAAGATCAAACCAGTCCGCTGCTTCTCACAGAACTGAGGAAGGTTTGAGCACTGGCAGCTCGTCAGTCCTTGTGTGACCTCATGTGAAATTCATGTGGAAGTACCAGTCCCTCAGGACATCATTCCAGTACAGGAAGATGGCAGAGATGTGTCTGAAGGCAACGTTTTTGTCCAGGTTGAGCCTCTTAAACCTTGTTTAAGAGGCTCAACCCACATGTCCTGTGTTGGAAGAAACACCGTTTCTGTCTCCTTGTGATGCACTGATGTCCTGTTTTTTCTTCATTATCATGGAATCACAGAAGGGTTTGGGTGGGAAGGGACCTCAAAGCCCATCCAGTGCCACCCCTGCCATGGGCAGGGACACCTTCCACTGTCCCAGACTGCTCCAAGCCCCGTCCAGCCTGGGCTTGGACACTTCCAGGGATCCAGCCCCAACCCCCTTTGGTGTTCCTGGCAGCTTTTCTCCCTGCCCACAAGATAATGCCAGGCTTTTTCCTGGTGTCACAGCCGAGCAGGATTTGTGGCTGTGGCTTATCCAAACAACCTGTAAAAGTGTTATAGAGTGTTTAAAAAATAATAGTTGTTATAATTCAAGTGAAGAACAAACAAACACTTGCATTCTCCTCTGTGTGCACAGACCTTAACTCAGAATGGAGGGAGGAAAAGACATTATTGGGAGAAATTTCTTTTTCTCTCTGAAAGCGGCTGTTTAAATGAAATATTCTGTTTTAATAACACAGAGATGTTAAGGCTCCACAGACTGCACACAATTTACTTGACCTTTATAAATAGAACAGCCTTGTCTCTCTGTTGGAAAACAAAAAAAAACCCCTGAAAGCAGCATGCAGATTTATTAACCAGCACAGAGAGGAATTGTTAGATTTTATTCCTTTAGCAGGAAGGCAAATTGTCCAAGTAGGATTTGGAGAGAATAGCACCACATACACCAGCTTTTTGGAATGGCTGCCAAAAAAAACCCCCACGGATCCATGAAGCTGGCAGGTGGAAAGTGTTGTATTCCCGAGGTCTCATGCAAGAGTTACAGTTTGGGAGGAAGGAAATGCTGGGATGGTCGAGCACCTTGTGAAGTTGGCCTCAAACTGTGCCAGGGGAGGTTTAGATTGGATATAGGAAAAACTTCTCCATGGCAAGGGTGGTCAGGCGTTGGAAGGGGCTGCTTCGGGGGTGGTGGAGTCCCCGTCCCTGGAGGTGTCCGAGAAAGGCCTGGCTGTGGCACTTGGGGACATTTGGTGAACGTGGTGGTGCTGGGCTGATGGTTGGACTTGATCTAAGAGGGCTTTTCCAACCTCAGCGGTTCCGTGATGGGAAGTGGGTGCTGCCAGCTGCTGGAATCACATGCTGGAGAGGGGAAAAACCGTGGGAATTTAAATCTCAGTGTTGCTTTTAGCACCCATTTAGAACCACTGCAGCTGAAAGATAACAGGGCTACGGATTATTAAAGACCTGGTAATTTCATTCTTGAATTAGATGGGGAAAATCGTGGAATCATGGAATTGCTAGGGTTGGAAGGGACCTTAAAGCCCATCCAGTGCCACCCCTGCCATGGGCAGGGACACCTTCCACTGTCCCAGGCTGCTCCAAGCCCCATCCAGCCTGGCCTTGGACACTGCCAGGGATCCAGGGGCAGCCACAGCTTCTCTGGGCACCCTGTGCCAGCGCCTCCCCTCCCTCCCAGGGAACAATTCCTTCCCAATATCCCATCCATCCCTGCCCTCTGGCAGTGGGAAGCCATTCCCTGTGTCCCAGCACTACAAAGTGGGTCCAAGCAAGCAGAATGTCCCAGTTCTCTTACCTGGAAGAGGTGGATTTCTCTTCTTAGTGTTCCATAGTGGAGAATCCCAGGAGTTCTCATTCCTGGAGGGAAACTGTCTTGTAGGGACACAGTTAAAATACTTTTCCAAAACCTGCCTGTGCATCACAGCTGCCTGAAATGCTTTGCTGGGTGAGCAGAGGTGTTTCATTTCGGGTAAGGTGGGTCTTGGTGGGTGAAATAGGGGTAAATAAACTCAGTTCCATTGGAAATAATGGATTTTTCAAACCTGCTGCAAAAGCAGGCCCTGGGATGAACAATGACCTGCACAGGGTTTGGCTGCTTTTCTTGGGTTTGAGTTTTCCATTTAGCTCTGGCTGCTGTTGCTTTTTCGGAGAACAGGCTGAATTTAGATTTTAAAAAAGAACGTTCAAAGTTGTGCTGTTTTCTCACTGACTTGAAAGGCTGGAATGTTTTTTTCTTTAAACTCACTAAAGGAAGGTGTGTTTTCCAAGAATTCCAGTGCCAGTTAATTTCCTTTTTCAGTGTTTAACACAGGCTTGGGCTGATCTTTCCAATCACCTCCACTCCTGAATCTGTGGGATATTAGCGTTTATGCAAACAGCTTGTGTCTGCTTTTGACTTTAAAAAATAACTGTTGTCTTTAAAATGCACTTAAATTTCAAATGACACTTTTTGGCCCTGTTGGGATTAAAGTGGATCAGAATGATTTCAGTTCCCTCCAGTAGTTCCTGTTTCCTCCACGGGAATAACTCTGCTCTTTGGCAGGCACGTGTTCTCCATCTCTTTTTAGCTCTTTCTGTGTATTCCTCCGTGTAAATATTTCCTCAGCGCAGCCTGCAGAGCGTGGAACAGGCTCAGAACATGGGAGTTGTAGCAGTGCTTTTCAGAAAGTGGACAGGGTTTCTTTCCTAGTCCTGTGAAATATTTGGGACAGAGGAAAGGAACTGTTTCCCTAGAAACCGATGTGTCCTGTATTGGAAGAAACACCTTTTCTGTCTCCTTTGTGATGCACTGATGTCCTGTTTTTTCTTCATTATCGTGGAATCACAGAAGGGTTTGGGTGGGAAGGGACCTTACAGCCCATCCCATTCTATCCCCCCGCCATGAGCAGGGACACCTTCCACTATCCCAGGCTGCTCCAAGCCCCGTCCAGCCTGGCCTTGGACACTTCCAGGGATCCAGGGGCAGCCACAGCTGCTCTGGGCACCCTGTGCCAGGGCCTCCCCACCCTCCCAGGGATGGCATTCCTTCCCAATATCCCACCAAATCTGATGCAAGGTACATCTGCTATTCCCTTCTTCCTTTCCTCTTCTGCCACATCAACCCCTCAGGGTCCTTCTGGCTCCCTGCAGCCCCGTTTCCAAGCTGAGTATTTCTCCTGGCCTGGGGCTCAGCTTTCTGGTTTGTTTTGGCTGATATTTGTTCAACTGCCCCATGGAAGCAGTGAAATAGCAAGGGGCAGGGGACTTGCAGGGGGAGCAGGAGGAGATAAACCGGGTGGAAGGAAAGGAAAGAGAAATCCACGGTGCTCTGCACTAGGAATGTCAAATGAGGCACTCGGGCGAAAAAGGAGCATGATCCAGAATTGCTGCAATGGGAGCAAGCATTTTGGAGTTGGGAGATGGTGTGGGAAGGTGATGAGACACGAGGGTGGGGGAAAAGGGGAGAGTTAAGTACAGGATAGTAATGCAAGGGAAAGAAAGCAATCCTAGAAGTACATTATGGCAGCAAACTGTGTTTTCTGCTCATGCAGTGCAGATAAAGGTAACTTAATTCTCTGCCCTCCTCTGGCTTATTTTTTCTGTCACAGTTCTCAGCCCCGACACCTGGTTCTTCTCTCTGGTGCCCTATCTCGAGCTTTCCTGTGAACCAAAGGTTTTCTGTTGAGGACCTGGGCAGCAGAGTGGCAGCACATTTGAACTGTAAATTTTGGGACTTTTCTGGCTTGCGGAGGGAGGCAGAAGAGCCATGTGCCTTAATGCCTGTTGCTGTCTGTCCTCCAGAAACAAGTGCTGCTCCTGTTTCCACTTGAAATGGCCCTGCTTGCAAAGGGGAGAGCTTTCCCTTGGGAATACCTCCGTGGATCCCACGCTGGGATTCTCGCTTGCCAGGCTGTAACACCAGGAGGTCACAGTTGCTCCTAAAGACCATAGTGAGTGATCTCCAAAACTTGCTCAGGGTCTGGAACGTGAATAGTGTGGGGAGCTGCTGAGGGAGCTGGGAAAGGGGCTCAGCCTGGAGCAAAGGAGGCTCAGGGGGGACCTTCTGGCTCTGCACAACTCCCTGACAGGAGGGGGCAGCCAGGGGGGGTCGGGCTCTGCTCCCAGGGGACAGGGACAGGACAAGGGGAAACGGCCTCAAGCTGTGCCAGGGGAGGCTCAGCTTGGACATCAGCAGGAATTTCTCCATGGAAAGGGTGCTCAGGCCTTGGCAGGAGCTGCCCAGGGAGCTTTGGAGTCCCCATCCCTGGAGGTGTCCAAGGAAGGCCTGGAGGTGGCACTCAGTGCTCTGGGCTGGGGACAAGGTGGGCATCGGGCACACAGTGGCCTCTGATCCTGGAGGGCTTCTCCAGCCTAACTGGTTCTGTGATTTCCCCAGTCTCCACGCCACTCCTTAGCTTTCCTTGGGCAGCACCTTTTGCCTTGCTGCATCCTTCTTTTACCTCCACGTGTCCATTCCCATTAGGGTTCCCTGAGGACGAGTGATGCCATGCAATGCGAGGTTACTACTTGTTCAAAAATATCCTCCCATTTGCTAGAAGTAGGACATTTCCCCTTCTGTATCCTTCCAGGCTGAAATTCCTGGAAACATTCAGTGCCTCTGGAGGAGAGTTATGTTGATCAAAGAAAAGGGCTGTTTCCTAAAGTCCTTCAAATTCAAAGCTCTTCATCTTTTCCTTGCCTTCCCTCAGAATTTGGTGCCTGCTTTCTCCTAGCACATTTGTCACTGTTATTCTTCAAAACAATTCCTTTAAGTTCTCTCTGTCTTGTGTTTATATGTGGCTGGATGGTCATATGTATCCCTGGAGTTCATCTCGTGGTTTATGGGAATTAGGGAAATTTCTCTGAATCCCCAGCCCACCGCCAATTGCCCCCTGCAGATTGTTCTTTACGATCCGAGATTTTATGAAGACTGTGCCCTGGGGTTTCCATGCCTGGGGTTGTGTTGTGTTTTTTGTGTTGTTTTTTTCTTTTTGTTGAGAGGGTTTCTCGGGAGGTGTTTGCCGTGTGCTGCTCTCATTCCTGCTGTGCTGGGCATCCCTGCTGTGGCTGTGGGATCTCCCCACCCTCCGTGAGGACATTGCTGCGGGCTGTGTCCTCCTGCTTCAGAGTTTTGGTTCCTTTTTTGGTTACAGCCAAAGTCAACGTCACAACCATGGGATTCTTAGTGGAATTCCTAAAACAAGATGAGCAAGAGCATTTCTGAGCAAAAGCCCTGTTTTGTTTTAGTTCAGCAGAGTCATTAAGGTTGGAAAATCCCCCCCGGGGTCATCGAGTCCACCCTGTGCCCGATGCCCACCTTGTCCCCAGCCCAGAGCACTGAGTGTCACCTCCAGGCCTTCCCTGGACACCTCCAGGGCTGGGGACTCCAAAGCTCCCTGGGCAGCCCCTGCCAAGGCCTGAGCACCCTTTCCATGGAGAAATTCCTGCTGATGTCCAGCCTAAGCCTCCCCTGGACCAGCTTGAGGCCATTTCCCATTGTCCTGTCCCTTGTTCCCTGGATTCCTGTCAGGGAGTTGTGCAGAGCAGTTGTTGTTGGTGTATTCTTCAAAACTCAGTGGAGTTATCATGGTCAATGCTCATGCGGTAGAAACAAGAATGAGAAAATAATATTTGGAATGTGCCAACCTCTCCCCCACCTGCCTTTGAGCGGAAGGAAAGCAGCAGCAGCGCTGCCCTGCTCCCAGCCCCATCCTCCTGCTTTTCCACAGACACCTCCTCAGCTTCCTGCTGCTGCTCTTTCTCCAGTTAAACGTTACAAGTTTTGTGGCTGCTCAGAGTTCATCTTGCCTGCCACAAGGTGCTTGTCCAGCTCTAATCTAGTTTACTGGCAGGCTAGACAGAGCCTGCAGGATGTGCTCCCGCGGCTGTATCCCGGCGTGACCCTTCTGGGAGGAGGCACATGTTGCCCTTCCATCCCCACCAGCTGCTCCTTGGCGCTTGGCAGGGGGGAGTTATTTGGGTATTGCCACACATCTTGCAAGAATTTATGTCCCAAAGCCTGCCTGCAAACGTCAGGCCTCCTGCCGACTCGTGGAGGAGGAAGAAATTGTTCTCCCTAAAATCCTTGAGAATATTTATTGGAAGACTGAGGCTCCAAGCGCTGTCTGCGTTCCACTGTCACACACCTATGGCGTGTCAGCCAAGGACTTCTCCAGGCTAGAGAGAGCTGCTGGAACTTGCCTGGTGACAGTCCCATCCGTCACAAGTGTTGGGTGAATCAGAGTGAGGGATGTGAAATCTCTGTCGCTTTTCTCCCCTCCCCATCCATCACAATTCCTGTGAATCCCCCTCCTAAACTTTCCCTGGAGCAGCTCTATATTTCCCCGGCTGTGACAGCATTCCCTGTGGATGTGTTTATGTCAGGGAGGAGCAAAGTGCTTTTGCAGAGCACATCCGTCTCTCCTGGCCCACAGTGCATTTGGAGGAGCTCCTGACGTGTTCCCAGCCTCTAATCCAGGAGAGCAGAGTGAGCTGTCTCTGCTCAGAGGATCTCTAATTGGATTTCTGCATCTATGTAAATTAGGTTATCATCCCCTTGGCAGATTTCCTGCCTGTGGCACCAGGGTGAAGCACCGTGGTGGCCATCAGTAACTCCCTTCTCCAGGGAATCTGTGGGCAGCTCACTGTCCACACCTTCATTTACCCCCAGGGAGCCATGCAGGCCTCCAAAGGCACTAATAAACTTGGGGGAACTGTTGGAGTTGCCATTTAGCTCCATTCCTCATCCCTGCCTCCGCTCAGGGGTCACGGTGTGGAGCTGCCAGGACTGGAAGCCCACATGGATAATGGTTTAATTGATGGAGAAACTCCCACCCTTCAACCGCATGGTTCTTTTCAAGATGGATCGTCGTGACCTTCAGGATGTGTTGTCTGGGTCTCTGTGACTCCGTCTTGCTCACCGAGCTCCTTCCGGAGGAGTTTGGGTTGTTTCTGGGTCCCTGGGTGTGGAGACATATGGGGACATGAGTTTTCTCTGCTATTTTTGTAGGTGCAAAAAGGCTCCGGCACAGCTGTGCTGGATGTGAGCGCTGAAACTGTGAAATGCATGGGGTAACGCCCCTCGAGAGTCTGCTTGGTTTTGGCCAGGCGTCCCCGAGAGACACCCATCCCCCTTCACCATGGCTTTGCTACGTGTTCTGGGAGAATTCTGGAACAATTTCTTCCTGGAAAGGGTGCTCAGGCCTTGGCAGGGGCTGCCCAGGGAGCTTTGGAGTCCCCATCCCTGGAGGTGGCACTCAGTGCTCTGGGCTGGGGACAAGGTGGGCATCGGGCACAGCCTGGACTCCATGGCCTTGGAGATCTTTTCCAACCTAAAATGCTTCTCTGATTTTGTGTTTTTGCCTCTCATTAGCTGCCCAAAGCTTCTGCTGTTTGCTTCAGGTAATCAAGGAGCTGCTTAATCCTGCTCCGAGGGCTTGGTAGTGGTTTCTCAAAATGCAGCTCATGTGGGAGTTCCTCGGAGCTGTCAAGAGATTGCAGGAGGAGGCAAATTGTGTTGGCAAGAGCCAACTTCTTCTCCTGCCTGAGCTTGCCAACATTTCTGGTATCTAAACCTGGGGCTTTGTAGGATGCAAAATAGGAGCCTAAAAAAGGGTGGTAAATTAAGATCTGTGGGGTGAGACACGTTAAAATGCAAGTTAACCAACTCTTGCCTACAGTATTTTTATACCAACAACAATTTTCAGCGTAGGTGGAAGGAGATTTGAATATTTTTTTTGCCCAAATGATTTTTCTTTTTAAATGTCGAATGCCAAAATATGATATAATGAACAGCAGTGTACTGATATATTTAGAAATCCTAAGTGGAGCTGTCTGAGCAACATTCTCTGCAGAGCAACTCGATTCTGCAACTCTAAGTTGTATTGAAGTACAGGAAAACCTGGAAATGTGGAAGTTATTTTCCTGGTTTACAGGTTTAGATCAGGGCAGAGTTGCTTAACCTCTTTTTAAACTGGCATTTTGGTTAAAAATTTTAGTGGACTCCCGTGAAGAACGTTCTTCCACCCATCTACTCAGGAGCAGCCTCGCTGAGGATGCTTGAGATCCTGCTCAGACATTTCCTCTAAAACCTGAAGATGGGCTGTGGGTTGTGTGTTGTGGGAAAGGGAAGCACTGTAGAGAAAATCCACAAGTGTATTTAAAGGCCTTCATGTTACTCGGTCCCAGACTTGAATCCTACTCTTATTCCCAGTTACTGAGACAAAAATAGCCCTCTGGAGTTATATTTAAAATTCCCTTGAAGGAACATCCAAAGTGGGCTTTATCCAGAGCCAAAACAAACAGCTAATGCGGAGTTATCAGCTATTAATGGCACTTGAGTCCAAACAAGCCCCAGATCTTACCCAAAGGTCCGAGCTTTCCTCTCCTGCTCTGCTCCTGGGAGTGAGTTATGAGAAGATCCCTTTGTTCCCTTGGAGATTTTAGGATTTGAAGGCATTATCCAGCATTTCACCCTTCACAAAGTGCCCTGTGCTGGAGGTTTGTTCCTGCTCCAGGAGCTTTGGCACTAAAGGCGCTCAGGGAGCACCTTCCACCTTGCCTTGGCACCAAGAATTTCATTGTGGTTGCAAAAGCAGCTTTGCTGAAGGGTGTGGGCACTTCACAAAGTGCCCTGCGCTCGGGGTTTGTTCCTGCTCCAGGAGCTTTGGCACTAAAGGCGCTCAGGGAGAACCTTCCACCTTGCCTTGGCACCAAGAATTTCATTTTGGTTGCAAAAGCAGCTTTGCTGAAGGTTGTGGGCTTCAGGCTGGTGGTTGAGGGATTAAATAATCATCCTGGAGGTTCTGCTTCCTACCTCTGGTTCTTAGATGGGAACTTAGGAGCTGACAACAACCCATAACCCAGCCTGCTGGGAAGGGAGGAAAGCCAGGAATGTTTAGGAATGCTGTCTCTTGATGATCACTGAAGGCTTTGTGGCTCTCAGCTGCCAGTTTGGAACCTCTGGATGTGTGGCCAGGCCGCAGGAGATGAGTTATGCAGATGCTTCAATGTGAGGAGGACATGGAACTCTTGGAGCAATTCCTGAAATTGCTGAGGGGAGTGGAGCAGCTTCCCTCTGGAGCCAGGCTGGGAGAGCTGGGAATGTTCAGCCTGGAGAAGAGAAGGGTGTGTGGAGACCTCACAGCTCCTTCCAGGGTCTGAAGGGGCTGCAGAGAACCTGGAGAGGGACCCTGCAACAGGAACTGGAGGGACAGGACAAGGGGAATGGGTTCAGACTGCCAGAGGGGAAATTCAGGCTCCATATGCAGAATAAACTCTTCCCTGTGAGGATGGGCAGGCCCTGGCACAGAGAAGCTGTGACTGCCCTGGATCCCTGGCAGTGTCCAAGGCCAGGTTGGACTTTGGGGCTTGGAGCAGCCTGGGATAGTGGAAGGTGTTTGGGACAGCCCAAAGTGGGTGGAAAGGGGTGATTTTAAGGTCCTTTCCAACCCAAACCACTCTGGGATTCTATTCCAGAGCAGAGTTGAGCGTGTGTTTTAGTCTTAGCTCTCTTTGAACTACACAAGGGCTCAAAACAGAGCTAGAAGCTCTACAGAGGTGAGCTTTGAGCAAAAAGCTTCCCCAACCCTGCTGGAAACTTGCAGCCTTTGCTTTTTGTGCCGCTTGGAATGGACACTCCCTTTGGAAAGGGAGGTATGTCTGGGGACAGCTTAAATAAAATAAAAAAAATCTGTCTACACGTCTTGCCGTGTATTCGTATCCTGCTGAACAGTTTCTGGAAAGCTGGAGCAGGCAGAATCCTTGGCTGTGTTTTCCCTTTTTAAGGAAGGGTTTTGTATTTTTTTTTCTTTTTCCATGGCCACATTTTGTAAAAGTAAACACTTTCAAACATTTCACGGTGTGGATTTTAAACAGAGGGTTGTTGTTGGGATTGGCTGGATTCTTGTATCCCTCGTCAGATTCGGGGGCAGAGGCTGCAGATTGTTTTCCAGACTTCTTATCTCTGAATAATTCCTTGGGCAGGGATATGGAAGAGCCCAAAAAAGTAGTGCTTTTGGGCACGAGTTTCTAGAAATAATTTGGATTTTTACAGCAGTGATGACCCAACCGAAAAAGGTGCCATGGGTTGTAGTAGCTTTGAGCAGGGTTTATTGTGTGAGTAAATGAGGCATTCTCATCTCCCAGGGTCCTGCACTTTTACTGCTGTAAACTTGAGCTCTGTCTGTCTGCTTGGTCAAATTCTTGTGGATGTTTCCCTCCTAAATATGGAGATTTAGGTTATTAGTAGTATTTGTTAATTCCTGATGGGGGAAACTCCAGAAAAAATACTCCTTCCCCCCCGTTAGTATTGGCATACTGAAAAGTTTTGCTCAAAGTTTGGAGATGGAAACAGCTAAAGAAATGATCTTGGTTTTTTTGTCAATCCAAAGTGTGCTTTTCCTTCCCCTTTTTTGTAGGCATCTTCCAGTCTGTCCAACCAGTACATTGCTTTTCATTTTCCTTACTGGTAGCTGAAAATGGTTTCGCTGCAAAGCTGTGGTGGTGAACACCCTAAAATTCAGAATTGCATCACTGATCTTTAAATTGAACTCTTAATTTCTTCTGTTTTTCCTGATTCACCTCTGTTTAATCAGCTCTTGCCAGCAGCAGATTCCCTGGGGAATGGTTCCTGTGTATCTCCCCGTGACCTGCAGGTTCCATTGCAAACTGGGGCTGCACCAGTACAGCGTGTGGTGGGAGGGCTTTGGTTTCTGGAAGCATCCCTGGATGGGTCTGTCAGAAGTTTTTCCATCTGCTCCTGAATTCTTCCCTTCCTTAAACCCAGCAAGTGGCTTTTCCGTGTTGAAATGAGCCCTTTTGGGATGAAGGTGAACTTTCTTCATCATGTTTGTTGTACGTGCCAGAAGGTACAAACCCAGCGCAGGGAACGTGGCTTTTGTTGCTGTGAGGGAAGAGCCTGGGATGAGCATTCATTGTGTTCCTTGGAAAATGGGAGTTCCTGTTGGGATAACAACGCGCTGTGCTGCAGGGTTCCGTGTTTTACTGTCTGCATTGCAAAGCACCGTGGGTTACCTGGGGCTGCAAAGCATCCCAGAACTGGGCTGGAAGGGACCTTAATGCTCATCCTGTTCCAGCCCCCTGCAGAGACACCTTCCACTATCCCAGGCTGCTCCAAGCCCCAAAGTCCAGCCTGGCCTTGGACACTTCCAGGGATCCAGGAGAAGCCACAGCTGCTCGGGGCACCCTGTGCCAGGGCCTCCCCACCCTCCCAGGGAACAATTCCTTCCCAATATCCCATCTATCCCTGCCCTCTGGCAGTGGGAAGCCATTCCCCCTTGTCCTGTCCCTCCATCCCTTGTCCCAAGTCCCTCTCCAGCTCTCCTGGAGCCCCTTCAGGCACTGGAAGACCACAATGAGGTCTCCCTGGAGCCTTCTCTCCGGGTGAACAATCCCAGCTCTCCCAGCCTTTCCTCCCAGCAGAGCTGCTCCATCCCTCTGCTCATCCTGGTGCCTCCTCTGGGCTCTCTCCAGCAGCTCCAGGTCCCTCCTGTGCTGGGGCAGCTCTGCAGGTGGGATCTCACCTGAGCCCAGGGGCAGAGGGGCAGAACCCTCTCTCTCAAAGCTCCCCACACCGCTGGGGTTTTATTTCCCATCTGCTACCAACCAATGTTGTTATTTATCTCCTGCCTTTGTGCCAGTGGACGTTCACGGCAGGGTTTGAAATTCAGCATTTTATGGCCGCTGCAAACCTTTAACACAAGGTCTTCCACAGCTCGACATGGCCCTGTTTGCTGGGACAAAAAACTGAATTTTTTTGGCTTGTTGGGGATGCTGGTGGGTGGCTCTGGTCGGACTGGGGTAGCAGAGCACCCCCAGTACAGCACTGGGAGGTGTGGGCATGGACACCCCTCCGTGTGCTTTGCTCCTGAGAGGCAGCACAAGCAGGTTTTTATGTATGAAGTATATTTATAGGCAACTTGTTAAGGTTCTTTTTGCATGACTTCTGCAAATTCGAATGCAATTAGCTTCTTCCTCCTGTTGCCTTATTAATTACCGTGACGGACCTAAACTGATTTGGGACAGGATGTATCGCAGAGGATTGTGCCCTCTTTTTAAACTCTTCATCAAGTCTCCAGCACATTTGGTCATTAATCTTTCAGGAAAACAGGGATGGCTTGGTGCCAGGCTGCTTGCTCTGGAGAGGAAAGATGGCAATAACTGCTTTCTACTCTGAGTGACCCTCTGAAGGCAGAGACATCCACTTCAGTGCTAAGTAAATATTCATGGCAATCCTCCTCCTTCAGACAGGCTCATTTGGAAACGGTCCTGCTGCCTTACAAATATTGTAGTTTATTTTGTTTGAGCGTTGTTCCTATTAGAAACCTGAACCAGAAAGTACGGAAGAAATACTGTTGGAAAATAAGAGGTAATGGAACAGCTGTATGTTGTTTAAAGCACTTGCTCGCCGTGGCAGGAATGTGATTTTTAACCATTTTAAATACCTTTTATTCTGTGTTACTGGGTAGATTCCTGTATTCACATGTGTGGCATAGCTGCTGTTTTGAAATAATGGTGATGATTAAGGAGTGGCGTGGTGTGGAGAAGCATTTGTTAGGGAATAATTGGGAACTGTGGGTTAATTTATGTGCTCTGAGTTTCCCATGTTTCTGGGCCGGTGACAAGGAGGGGAACTGGGCACAGGTTGGACTCCACGGGCTGGGAGGGCTTTCCCCACCTCAGTGATCCTGGGATTGTACATAAGAATAAACACAATAGAAAAAAGCCTATTTATCTGAAAAGGCACCTTTGAATTACAGGGAAAGAAAATCACATAGTAATAATAATAGTAGTAATAATAACAATATAATGCGGAAGTTGCTGATGGCCTGGCATGTGCGAGTGTGTGGGGCTGGCAAGCCACAGTGCATGAATAATTTTTCTGATTTATTAACACTGACGAATATTCTCTCGCAAGGAACAATAGAGGAGCTCTGCTTGTAGCTCTGACGTTGTATTTTTAGTACCAACTACATTTTCAAATATGTCAAACTCAGCTTTTTTTTCTTAGTTGATTCTCAAAGATGGATGGAATGTTTCCTGCTGGAAAGGGTTTGGCGCTCCCAAACTATGGAAGATGGTTTAGTCTGTAGTGGGAGGGGTGGAAGGAGATGATTTTTAAGGTTTTTTCCAACCCAAACCAGTCTGGCATTCTATGAAATACTCTCATAAATAAGCAGCTGGGTTGCAAGGTGGTTTTGCTCCTCCAGCCAGCACTGTTTAAGGGCAGCTGGAGGTGCTTTTCTCACAGGCTTTGTAGTCAAAGTCTCATTTTAACTAATTATCCCTACTAATAAAGCCTATTTTGCTCACATTCAAGCATGACTGAGTTATTATCCAGCCCATTCCATGGGGGTGTTTAATTTTAGGATGCTTAGATGTGGCAGAGATGAAGCTGTGTTCCATTGATGTCCCAGCCAACGTGTTTCCCTTCATTGTGATGTCTTTTGTGGGGTGGTTAAAAGGGTTTGGATGACTCGGAGGCCCCTGAGCTTGCTCTGATATCCCTGTGTTGATGACAGAGGCTGAATCAGGGCGCTCAGATGTGCTCTTACACATCTGATACTATATTATTATTAATAGTAATATTGCTAATATTATTAAGCTCTTGAATTCCCTAAATCTGTTCGTGTTGGTTCTGTTTTGCTGCTTCTCCCCCAACTAGAACCATAGAGGTCGAAAAAGGCCTTGAAGCTCATTGAGTCCAACCGAGTTTTCCTGTTCCTTTGCTGTTGTTTGGACCAGATTTCCCAACTTTTCTTCAAATCCTTTCCCGTGTTCAGTTCCAACAAGGAGAGCGTTGTTTTGTGCTGAGGATCTCTACATCTCGAGGGGTGTTTGACTCAGGCCAGGAGCTCCCCACAGTGTTTTTGGGTGTTCTTGTGACAGCTCCACTTGAAAGCCTGACTTTATCAAGGAGAAATGAAATAAATTTTGAGCCTTGGAATTAAACAAATGCCTGAAATTGGAATGCAGGTTGACCTGATGAACACAAAAGCTCTAATTAGGCTTTCTTTGGTGGGCAGTTGGGCAACACTAATAAGGAGCTCCTTGTTCTGAGGATTTGGAGTGTTGTGCCGGTTTGGACACAAATCCAGGAGGAAACAACCCGAGAGGGGCGTCTCTCTCTATCTCTCTCTCTCCTGCCTGCCAGGCAAGCAGGTCTCGGTAGCACCTTTCTCACAGGTTCGGGAAAATAATTTCTCTAGTGAAAGTGAAAAAACCTATTTATTTAATAAAACAGAGTCTCCCGCTGTCACAGGGGAAAAAGGATATTGAAACCCCCTCCCCTGTCCCCTAAAGGAGGACTATGGATTTTAGAGTTCTTTCTGTAGGTAAAACCTGCAGTCCCGAGCTGGGCTGGGCCAGGCAGGGTCCGACGATCCCCCTCGGAGGGTCTCGCCGAGCAGGGCCGGAGATGGGAGCTGGTCTGGGATGAAAAGCGAGCCAAAAACAGTCCAAAAAGGAACAGAAGCTGCTGAGGCAGATCACAGTCCCTTCTCCGCTGAAAGCTGAAGAGACTAGAGAGCAAAAGCCCTCTAACCGACAAATGTTGTCAGAATCGGGAGAGAAAAGCATGCAAAACATTCTAGCTGTAAGGTCAAGCTGGCCGCTTTGAAGAGTTCTCTCGGCTTCTCTCTCCCCCCTTTGCAATTTAAAGGTACACCAGAGATCAAGCAGGCGATGGGGAAGACAGTATGGTCAGAGAATCACCCCAAGACAGGTGGCTGAGACCAGAAGAGCAGTGCTGAGTCAAGGCACCGTGGGGATAGCATCCTGCCTTGGCACAGGAGGTGGGCTGAGGAAATGGCGTCATCCAGCACCTGGTCAGCCTTACAGATCACCAGCTTTGCTGAAGGGAGGACATCCCCCAGGTGCAGGTGTTCCTGGGGTCCTTGTTTGCGCACAGAAGGGGCTGCAGTGGCAGTCGGGAATTGGCGTGGAGGCAGATTCAGACTCTCAGGAGTGGTTTTGTGGCGCCCTGAGCCCGCCTCGTCCTGCAGCCAGGCCTTGGGCAGCCTGGTCCCCTCCCCTCCTGCCCTTCAGCCCTTCGGCAGGGTCAGCTCTGGTGGCCTCTGGTGGAATGAGCTTTGTTGAGATAACCTCCAAGCCATCAAAGGCATAAAAAGAATCTCAAACATCACCGAGCTGGCTCTGCGGTGGATGGAGCCCTGAGCTGCTTCTAACCCCGAGCAAGCACGGTGGGATCCCCAAGGCTGGGTGGGTTTGGGTCTCCCAAAGTCCCGATTTGGCTCTTTTTCGAGGAGACACGACCCATTAAAGTGTTTTCCTTTGAAAATCTTGTTTCATATTCATCTTTCCAACAGCTCAAACCCTCCTGGCTGCTTGGGCTCTGCAGGGAGCTGCTGGCTGGGAACAGTTCAGCCCCCAGGGTGAGGAATGAAGGATGGAGGAGCTGCTGTCCAGCCTGGAGGTGTTTTAGGAGCTCCAGTTTGGTCTAAATCAGGATTTAACATTCTCAGTTGTCCACCTGTGTGGGCTTCCAAGCAGGAGTTCAGAGATGCAGCGAGGCAGGAGTCCAGAGTGAGGAATGAATTATTTATTAAATTTACAATACCATTTATATATTCTAGTTCCATAAAGCAATTGAACAGTGCTCACACTTCTCCTAGGGTGATAGGTCAAAGTCTCAGACACCCACTTAGAAATGTTTTTTTCTAATATAATGTACATAAGGTCAGAAGATACCAGATATGAATGCTATTTACAAAAACCCTAGCTATTGTTTACATAGCTTACACAGCAAAGGAAAAGTTCTCACAGACTGAACACAAGAAGAGAAAATTTCCCTGCTAACAGCATTTCAGCATCCACACACCTGCACAAGTGGCTTTAGGAGTTTCGTGCCAAATGCCTCCTGTAGTGATGATAACATAAATACTCAGAGAATCAGTGTCACCCTTTGGTGTGCTTCAGTTTGTATAATTAATAGAAAATATAATAAACTAAGTAATAAATCCTTTACCTTCTTGTTTGTGCTTCCTTTCAGTTTTGTGTATGGAAGATATTCCAAGTAGCCATGTTACTGTGGATGTGAAACTTGTAGCTAAAAGAGGATTTTGCAACTCCACGAAATCTATTTTTATTTCAATGCTGGACGGATCTAAAACTTATTTACAAAAAATAATTGCATGTTCACATCTCTGTAATTTTTTTCTTTGGCTTCTCTGCACATTTTTAGAGAAAGTACTGATTTTTTTTTTCTATTTATTTGTGCTTCAGGTCCAAGGAGCTAATAAAGGAAGCGATCCTTGACAATGACTTCATGAAGAACCTGGAATTGTCCCAGATCCAGGAGATTGTGGATTGTATGTACCCCGTGGAGTATGGCAAGGACAGCTGCATCATCAAGGAGGGAGATGTGGGTTCCCTGGTCTACGTCATGGAAGGTAGGGTTGGAAAAGATCTTACTCATTCCTTTCTTTCAACACTTAGAGACAAAAGCTTTCGTGGGAAAAATGGTTTCAGAGAAAGAGGTTGTTTAAATACATTTGCTTAAAAATTGTGTGGACTGCTTTTGCCTGGAAAATTCTGCCTGGATTTGTGTGCCTACCTGAGTAAAGAAAGGAGGTGAAAGCTGTTAACCCTGCACTGGAATAAACCTCCCCTGAGCAGAGTTCCTGTGCTCGGAGGCGATGGTGTGCTGCATAAATGAGGGATTTAACAGAGGGAACGGCGCTGTGGAGATGGGAGTGGCTGTGGAACAGGGAGAAGGTGGTCACAGCCTCCTCCCAGGTGTAAATGGTGGTGCAGCACACGGGGCTCTCCACAGGAGCCGTGCTTGGCGTCATGGAAAATGGTGTTGGTGCATCCTGAGCACATCTGATTTGTCACAGGATGTGCTGGGGCAGGCCTTGGTTTTCCCAGGGAGCACCAGAGCAGGGGGCGTTCAGCTTTGTAGAAATCTTCTAACAGATGTTGCCAGTGCTCTGCCTTTCCAAAACCCAGCTCCTCGTGTTTGGGTGTCACCTTCTTTCCAGGTTCTCTCGCTCTCCACATGTCAAACTGAGCATATTTTGGTGTATATTTGTGCTTTTTATTTTTAAGGACGGTCATGTCAGCTGTAGGGGTTACTGAGCTGGATCAAACCTTGTGTGCATCCAGCATCCCTCTCCTCAGAGTGGCTGATCCTGAGTTCTGAGGGAATTATCCCTGTGTGATTTGGTACCACAGCGGATAAATGGTTATCAAATTCTTCTTGCTCCTCACCAGAAATATCTGGTCAGACATTTTGGCCAGATAACACCTAAGGGGAGTGGAGGTTTTTCACTTGCCCATCTATATTTTAATGTCTTAAATTGTTCTTTTAAACAGAAATCTTTCCAAGGCAGTAAGCCATCCTTTAAACAAGCCTTCCTGCCAAGTTCCTCATGCTGTATAGTTGCAAATGCTCCTCACTGGTTTCCCAAAACAACTTGAAGCTTCTGTCCTTTTAAGGTGAAGTCCTTTCTCAAGGCACAGGTTTAATTCCTCTGGCTTTTCATAGTTTTAATTTTTGCACATTGAAGTGGTTTTTCTGAGAAGTGGGGGGTGCCAAAGCAAATTATGTGTTTCCGCCCCCAGCACTGCGTGGAAAGGTTTAAGTTTTTCAGTCCTCTGACTACAGAGACTACTTTGAGGTGCAGAATCTGTTCTATTGATGATAAAAAAACTGCTTTAAAATAATCCTTGAAAAGTATTTTCTTCCTAGTGGAAATGTGGAGGATTTTCACTGTGCAGTTCTGTGCTCGCTTCCCAAATTCCCCCCGCACCTGAGGTTTGCTCGTGGGGTTTTTGCTGCCTGGCTGCTTTTGGGATGTTGTGTTCAATGTCGTCCCTTGAAAAAGCCCCGTAAGAACAGCACATGTTGAAATCAGGGTGTGTTTATCTCCTGCTCAGCCTCCTCCCATTCCCTGGAGAGGATTTTAGGGGGGATTTAGGGGCAGAACTGTTTCCAGCATGGTTTGGGATATTGAGCACAGCTTGGTACTCAGATAACCCTTTATTGCTGATAGATTTTATTACATTTATGGTTATTATTTATCAGGTGGCCATGTGGTGATGAGTGTGCAACAAATGTGTGTCAAAACCAAATTCTGTGGTTTTTTGGGCACTTGAGGTTTTCCATGTTCTCCTGGCAGCCCTGTGTGTGTGAGGGTACGACTCTTCCCTTGGCTTCGTAACTTAATTTAAGATTATTTCGATAGCTCCCTAAATATGCATAATGCTTTGCAAACCCAATTATGGAGAGTTTATGGTCTATGTTTAGACATAATGCAATGAGTGATGATGCAGCCATGGAAATGGGAGAGGACATTATCAGAGAGGTTGAGTTATGGTTATGAGAGCTCATTTTGGTTTATCATTTTGTGTCCTCTCAATTATTAACACAATAAACCCCAAAAAAACCTCCTCTGTTCTTTACAAAACTTTACTGGAGAGACTCATCTTTAAGTATTACTCTCAAAAATCAAATAAATGCTGTCCTCCTTCCATTAATTCCTTTTTCCTTCCTTGCTTGGGCTCTTGCTCTTCTTTGAGCTGAGAAAAACCAGAGCTTTGAGTCAGGAGCTGAAATTTCTCAGCAAGCAGAATCTTGAATTTAGAGCTTCTGTGCTTTTAACAAGTTTAATAAGCTCTTTTTAAAAAATTATTCTGGGATGACTTTAGCCACAGTCTGGGTCTTGCTGACCAAATTCCCACCTCTAGGGATATGAGGGCCCCTGGTTCAGGCTTTCAGGTGCTGGCTCCACCACATGCTGTTCTTTAAAACACTTTATTTCTCTGGCTTCACCCTGCCCGAGCTGTTACTTCAGCCCTCTGGGAACACCCCTTGATTCCCTTGTGTTCAAAAAGTAGCAAGAAACCCCCTCAACTTTTCCTTATTAACTGAAAGGCGTCAAGAGATGCCATAAACCTCGAGCAACACCAAAAAATTCCCCTTAGAGCTGTGGGAATGAATGCATTTGGGATGTGACAGGCATCCATCAGGGGCTGAAATTGCTGGCAGCATTAAACATCGCTCCAGCAGGAATATTCCTCCAGTGAAAAGGGAATGAAGTGAATGGGAGTGAAAAGGGGGATGAGCGCTGCTCTGCCTTAAACAGCCGAACTTCTCCATGCTGGAACTCTCTGCTCCGCAGGGAAAACAACTGTGAGAGGAAAGTAAACTTATTTATTGGATATATTCCCTTTCCTGGGAGAAAGTTTGCTGCTCTGAGAGGGGCTCAACAGATTCTTTGTCTTCAGATTGAGGATTTTTAGAGGCAAAAAAAGTTCTCGTTAATCAATCACATTCTGCCTCTAAAATGAATCCACTGCCTCCATTTTCTTCTCGTTAAGGGAAAAAAACCCAAACGTTTTCCAAGTGGTAGTTTTGCAGGTTTGCATTTGCTGACTTCCCAACATTCCCGAAATTCTTCTGAAGGCACTTAAAAATGTGGCAGCCTGGAGAGGTGTTTTCAGAGAGCTCCACCTCGGACCTGGGCCAGTGGACAGGCTGGAGTTGTGCCTGGGTGCCGCCTGACGCTGGTGAGGATAAATGTGATGTCCCACCTCCGACCCCAAATGTTTCCTCTGGCTGAGCCTGTCACCTGCAGGGTGTCAGGTTGGATTAGGGCAGGAAGATCCTGTGGAGAAATCGGGTGACAAGGTCCAGGTTTGAGGCTCTCCTGTGAATAAACAGATATTCTCTGTTTTTTAGAAACTTTACTAAGAGGTGTAAAGAGTTCTCCCTTTGAGGTTGGTGCCATTCCCATAAAGCACTGAAGGAATAATTCAGTGACACAGGTGGAAGGGAGAATTCCTTGGATTAACTCTTTTGTGGCTCGGGATTTTTGTATTGGCAGTGGGTGCTGCAAATGAATTCTGAGGCTGCGCCTCTGCACACTCCTGGAGAACCTGAGGGAAGAAAAATCCCCTGTGTGCTCCTGCTTCCACAGGCACGGAAAGGGAAGAAGCAGCTTTTTAAGAACCACACTGAGAACCAGCCCACACTTCCCCCAGCCCTTGGTTTTTTTCCTCTCCTCTTAAATTTCCTTTTATTTTTGTCTTCAGTCGTGGGGATTTGCCTTTTATTTTTAAAGGTGACTTTGTCTCTTGCTTCCTTCTTGGTAGCTCCTCCAAAGGAAGGATTAATTGTGATTTCCCATGGGAACGTGGGTTTCTGGGAGTCTTGGGAAGCGGTGTATTCCTAGAAACTGTGGGATCTGTGGGACATCAAGCCGGGTGTTGATAAAGGAAGACGAACAAAGTCCCCGTGGCCGTTTGAACTACAGCGACAAATGGGAGGCCGTGGTGATGCCTTAGGATTTTGGCTTTTATATTTTCATATGTTTGTAATCCTGCAATTCTTTAGTGTGTAACTCTGAGCTCCATACAGAGTGTGAGCAACTGCTTTTCCCATTTTGGTCAGACACAACAATTCCTCTCCAGGCCTGAGAATCAAGGACACCTCACTGTCTCAGGCCCCGAGAAATGGAAACAAAAGTGAGTTGGGGGGGAGCAAACTGAGAGAATGGGACTGCACTGCCTGAAGCTGTAATTGCACAATTAACCTCTGATATGCAAATGGCCAGAACTTCTATCTGTCCCAAAAACGTGTGGCTGTGTCCATCCTGAGTGCAGTCTCTGTGAGACTCCTGCACTGCCCAAGGTGTGCCCTGGGAAGGCCTTTCCATAAATCCCTGCCCTTTATCCTTTGACCCTGTCCAGCCTCTGCTCCAGGGCAGCCTCTCCAAGGCAGCAGTGGCAGCCCTTCTCTGGGCTCTCAGAGGGGTGAAATGCTCCTCTGGGAGGCTCCGGGGTTTTTCCCCGTTGAGTCCAAAGCAAAGCAGGCACGTGGATGTTCTCCGTGTTCCCCCAGGCATGGCCTGGCTCCTCCTGCCCGCGCAGCCTCTGCCCTAAGGATTCATCCCTGGTGTGTTGGCACCGACCCTTCTCACTTCCCACGTCTCCCTTTTCCCTCCCCTTGGCTTTTCCCACCTGGGCAGTCCCCTGCTTTCCCCCCAGGATCACTGCAGGCTCTGGGATGTTCCGTGCAGTCATCCCCAATGTTTCGTTCAGTCTTTGTGTCACCTCCCTCCAAACCCTGTTTCCTCTCTTTTTATGGGTCTGATTTAACGGGACTAATTCCCTTGTAGCGTCTTGTGAGTCAGATCCTCCTCCTCTCGGGGAAAGGGCTGGGTGGGATTGGTACTTCAAAATGTAGAAATTGTGGAGAATTTTTTGGATTCTGTTTTGGATTTAAGGAGCATAAATGATCCGAGGGATGGAGCAGCTCTGCTGGGAGGAAAGGCTGGAAGAGTTGGAATTGTTCAGCCTGGAGAGGGAAAGGCTCCAGAGAGACCTCAGAGCCCCTTCCAAGGGGCTCCAGGAGAGCTGGAGAGGGACTGGGGACAAGGGATGGAGGGACAGGACACAGGGAATGGCTTCCCACTGCCAGAGGGCAGGGAGGGATGGGATGTTGGGAAGGAATTGTTCCCTGGGAGGATGGAGAGGCCCTGGCCCGGGTTTGGCTGAACTCTGTGTGTGCTGGGGTGTTTTGGTCACTGTCATGCTCTGGGATCACACCTGGAGAGATGGAGCTGAGCCGCTGTAGGCAGGATTTTCCTGGCTGCAGAGTGTGGTTTGTCCTGTGTGCCCAAATGCTGTCCTTGCTAGGCTTCCTCCAGGAAATTCCCTCCTTTTAGTGCGGGACCAGGCAGTTCTGAGTGCTTTTCCCAAGTATATTCCTGATAATGTTGCTAATTCCCACCTCTCTGCATCTCCCAGGGGCACTGAGGAAGGTGATAACAGCAACATCCATTGCAGTCAGGGCTTTTCCAGCACAATCCAGGCCTTCCTGCTTCCAGGACTTATTCTGCCTCTCAGAGCAGGTGTTTTGGGCCCTACCTGAGAATCCAAACCTCCTCTGGAGGGGTCTGTATCTGCTGTCCCAAGCAAATGTCCAAGACAGCATCTCACTGCACAGGTGTTGGCTCTGGAGATCGGGGAGCATCCACTCAGTGTCCGGAGGAGCTCGGTGTGGCGAGGAATCAATTAGAAATTATGGCAACGTGGGAATTTCTGCACAGCCTGCCAACAAATCACTGTCCTCTGAGGCGCCTGCCTTTCCCAGGACTTCCCAGGGGGTTTGGGAGAATGTCCTGTGGCAGCAGTTTCTTCTTTGCTCTCCTGTTTCATGTTTTCGTCTGCTTTTGTACTATTCGTTTTGTTTCCTTCATCCTGGTGTTGCAGCGTTGGGCAGGAGCCAGATCAGGTTTTTTTCCTCTGCTCCTCTCTGGAATCCTGCAGGCTTCGTGGGTTTCTTGCCTCTAGGAGAAATTGGGTTGTCCTGCCACATCCAGGGCAGTGGAATGCAAATCTTCCACTGTTACCAGCTCGTTATTTTAATTTTACGGTGTCTTAATAATTAACTCTTCCAAGAGTATTATTTACCCATATTAGTGATGGGGAATTAAACATTTCTTGCACTTATTTCACGAAATGTTCAAGAGATGAAATGGGATATGAAAGGATGATTGGGCTCATGACAGATGTGCTTTGATATTCTGGATACAGCAGTTATTTTTAAAGCTTCACGACTAAACCTTAGCACTTAAAATGCAATAAGAAATAGTGGTGAGGTCATTCCTTTTCAGCAAGGAAAACCTAACCTTTGGTTAATCTAAGCCAGTATTTGTTTGGGAGAAGAAGAAAATGGAATCCAAGCTGGAACTGATGACTTCAGACTTCCTGAATTTTTTGAAGGTTGTTGCCAGACTGGGAGACGAGAGGAGGGACTGGAGGGTATTTGCTGCTTTTCCACAGATACAAATCCCCCAAAGGGCTGAGTCTGGTGTCCCTGTCCTTAGCCAAGCCTTGCTGCCAGCACAAATTCCCATTGGAACTGGATGAGAGGGGCCTGCAGGCAGGTTATTCTGCAGGGCTGTAAAAGTGTGAGTGTCGAGCTGACCTGACAATTCCTTTCATTTTCCTAGTGAATGGCCGGCTTTGTTTGGGATCTGCTCATATTCACAGTGATTTGCTTCTCTTGCCATTCCTTTAATCGTTACCTGAGTCTTTTTGCACAAAACTGGGGCAGCCTTGGCAGAAGCTGAAAGAATTCATTGCTGGGGAGGAGTACTCAGAGTTTATCAAACAGATAAATTATTCTCTAAGTGCCTTCCTACAACCTGGTCCATCCCCAGGCAGCCAGATATCCATCTTCCCGTCTCCAGGGAAAACAGTGGATAGGTGTAACCTCTTCCAAAACAATTCCTACTGGATGGCAAACGTAATTGTAGTGGATTTCCCCCCCTCCCCGCATTAGGATCATAGCTGATGTGCCATTTATTTTTGTACTGCTCAGCAGTTATGTGCAGACTGCTTTGTGGTGAAGGGAGTTTTATTTGCCAAAGAAATTGGGGAGATAAAGCCTCATTCATTTGATTAATAACAGCAGCTGGAAAGGGAGGCACAAATGTCTTTTTTGTCGTCACCCCCACTGTTCCATGATTCCCTTCCAGTGAGACTCCCACAAGTGAAATGTGAAATAAAAGGACTTTTCAGCTCAGCAGCGAACGTGGAGGAGCCTGGATTCCGACCTTTGGCTGTGCCCCTTCAACCCCAGGGCTCTGTCCTTCAGGCCGTGCATGCAGATGGAAAAATTCCAGTGTCAGAATCCAAACTACCATTAAAGTACAAATCAAGGGAAGGTTCCCTTTGCCTGGGCTCCACTGGCTTGGGATTCCTTGTTTGCTTGGAAAACTCATCTACAAAAATAATCAGACCATGAGAGCGCCGTGCCCTTTGTTCCTGCTCGTGGTTGTGGGGAGAGTGCTCAAAATCATGAATTTTGGGAAGGAGAGAGAGGCTGGGTCAGAACTGTACAATCACACAGCAGCCTGAGCTGGAAGGGATCCCATCAGGATCAGCTCCTGGTTCATCTGGAATCCTGCGGAATTTCCCGTAGGAGCTCGTCCCAAAGAGCTGCTGAGTAGCGACTTCATCGTTGCTGTTCCAGGCGGGAATGGGTGAAATGGGGAAGCCATTCCTCTGGGTCCCAGGGAATTTTTCCATGTTCCTTAAGCGCTTCACCTTGCTTGAACATCTCTTCACCCCAGGGCAAGCTCATGAGAACATTTTCTGCATTTTCTTCTCCACTGAGGTTTCTTCTCCTTTTATTGGTGGGAAAAACCTCCCATGGGTTTTTGTGGCCAAGGCTCTGTGCAGCCCAGAGCTTTGACAGGGACAGGTCTGAGAATAAACCCAAACAAAAGGATAAAACTGGGAGGTGGGGGAGGTGTTTGCCTTGCATTATCTGGCAAAGTTTTCTGATTTTTCCTGTGCTTTGATGCGCGGGGTCCTGATCTGCAACTTCTTTGCAGCCCTGGCAGATGGGCTTGGGGGAAAAATGAGAATTCTGCTCTTAGGAAACAAATCAAAATGTCAGATCAATGTTTGCACTGTATTTATCTAAAATAATGGAAATTACAGTGTATCCCAGCAGCTGCTGCTCCTCGCACATCCAAGCACAGATGATAATTAAATGCAATCAGAACACGTTGGATTTAAGATGGAAAAACTAATAAAAATAAGATGTTTGCCATCCTTGTGCTAAATATTTTCATAACCTCTCGGTTCTGACTGTAAAATCTATTTTGTGGAGCTACCAGAACATGAAATAACAGTGGGTGAGCTTTCTCATATTCTGAATAGCAGCAGCAGCTGAGGTTGGAGATGCTGCAGATCTGGAAAAGCAATAATCCTGGGGTAGTTCTGCAGCCTCATCCTTCCAGTGGAGCTCCACAAGGGACTCTTTATCACTGCTGAAACTCTGTAAACTCTTATCTTGGAAGTAGGAGGTAACTTGAAGTCATTTTCTGCCTGGATTGTGAGGCTTTTTTAAAAATTTTTGCTGGTAGTGATGTGTAACTTCGCAGACTGCTTAAAGTTAATTGTATTTTGTGTTGCTTGTTGTTCTTCTGCTCCCAGCTCTTTCCTCTCATTACTTTTTTGGGGGATGGAGACGTCCAGGAGCTTTTGAAAGGTCTTTGTTTGTAACTATGTGAAATCTGACTTAAATGAGGTTTTTTTTTCCCCCCAGAGTTTTCAGCCCAAAACATTGTGTTCTTTTGCCCTGTTCTCTTGTGACAGTCATTCCCCTTGGAAAAGGGAAGTCCAGTTATAATATGGATTAAAGATGTGCAGTGGGCAGTAAAGAACTGGCCGTGGCAAAGCCCTGCTGCCTTCAGGATCACGAGACAAGTCAGGGTGGAAGGGGCATCTGGTGCCACCTCCCTGCTCCAGCAGGGTCATCCCAGAGCACCTGGCACAGGATTGTGTCCATTGGAAACGGTGAATAACTTAGGAATTTACTGCTGGTGTCCCTGCAAAAAATATTCCTAAGGATTATAGAGCCACTTTGTGCCCCTAAACCTGTAACTCGTGGCAGGGGGTGGAACGAGATGAACTTTAAAGTTCCTCCCAACCCGAATTTTATGATTTATTTTGTAGAAGTAAGATGGAAAACTGACATCACCGCTGAAATTTAAGTTTTCCAGTGATCCCTGGAGGTTTGTAGTAACCCATGGGGTAAAAATTCCACAGTGGCTGAGGAAAACCCCTTAGTGTCAGGTCTCAGGATAGAGTTTTATTAGAACCAGCTCCAGAGATCTCCATTTAACGCTGGGCTCCTGTGTTCAAATTTGGACTGAATAAACCCATGGAAGATAATTTTTTTTAAGCAAGGAATGTTTTTGTTCCTGGTTTGTACAAGATAAGAGAAGGAGATGTCCTTGAGAATGTTCATCTGGAGGGAACAAGTGGACCTGCTGCATGATGAATGAAAAGAAAGGAAGTTTATTTTCTGCTTTCCACCAGCAGCCTCTGCTTATTATCATTTGTCAGCTCTCTCCAGGACATTGTTTTCCTTCTTGGAAAAACCAGGCCTTTTTCACAGACCCCACTTGGCTGAACATATTTAACACTGCAGAACTTACTTTGCTCATCATCTGCCGGGAGGATCATTTATTTCCTGTTCTCGTGCTCTGTCGACTGGAACAAAAAGCATTTAGGTTGCCTCAGGAGCTTTGGGTGGTGGTTGGCAAGATCAAGGGGCTGGGGAGTGCTGAGAAGTCCCAACAGCTTCTTGGACTGCTTTTAAATTTCAGTGGTAATCTGAGTTTTCTGTTTTACTTTGGCAAAATAAATCCTAGATCCCAGAGCGGTTTGGGCTGGGAGGGACCTTAAAGAATATCTCCTTCCCTGCCTTGGTCAGGGACACCTTCCACTGTCCCAGGTTAGTGCCCTTGAACTTTTCCAGGGAAGCCTCTGATTTAGCTGACAAAAAAAGCAGGGCTGGAGCTGTTTATCCCTCTTCCTTGTCCCCAGATTTGCTTCCCAGCTCCGTAGCCGGGCGGTTTCCATGTGTTAGCATTCCGAGCCAGGTCCTTGGGTGACACAAACCAGCGCGGCCCCATCTGTCACCGAGCTGCTGTCTCCATGCTCCGTTTAATGTTGTTATTTACCAGAGGAAGATGAGCAGTAAGTGAAACCTTTCCTTCGTGCTCTGGCCTCAAACAAGGCAGCTGAAAAAAGAGAATGAGAGCTGGGGCCAAAGCAGAACATAAAATCTCACAGTAAATGAAAGCTGATGGGAGGCAATGGAGTGTGGAATGGGATATGGATGTGGGACTTCCACCGAGGATTGTTTGGTGCTGATCGGGCCAAGTCAGGAAGGAGTTGAGTTGAATTAACAAAGGGTTGTTAATTCAGGCAACAAGATCATGGGGCTGTGGAATGGCTTGGGTTGGAAGGGACCTCAAAGGGACACCTTCCACTATCCCAGGGTGCTCCACCTGCCGTCCAGCCTGGCCTTGGGTGCTTCCAGGGATCCAGGAGCAGCCACAGCTTCTCTGGGCACCCTGTGCCAGGGCCTCACCACCCTCCCAGGGAACAATTCCTTCCCAGTATCCCATCTATCTCTGCCCTCTGGCAGGTGGAAGCCATTCCCCCTTGTCACTCCATCCCTTGGAAAGAGTCTCTCTCCGTCTTTGTTGTTGGCTCCCTCAAGCCCTGGAAGGCCACAGCTGGGTCACCCCAAAGCTTCTCCTCTCCAGGCTGAACAATCCCAGCTCTCCCAGCCTTTCCTCCCAGCAGAGCTGCTCCATCCCTCTGCTCATCCTGGTGCCTCCTCTGAGCTCTCTCCTGCAGCTCCAGGTCCCTCCTGTGCTGGGCCCCATGGAATGGATAAATCCCATTCCTTAGGGTCATCTATGTCTAAACGGGTTAAGGGTTAAAAACGCTCGCTGGGCTTTTGTTCCCCCTGAGTAAGTGATGGAAATGATCTGTTTTCTAACACAGTTTTAATTTTCTGAACCCTGCAAGTCAGAATTGGCACTCAGGAGGCGTTTGCAGAACTGTGCATTGTGCTGCAACGTACAGCAAAAAGAGGTGCTGGAGATTTATTTCCCTGTCTGGAGATGAGTTATAAGTACATTCACCACATTATGCAGATCAGCTGTCAGACTGTGGGATATCTGCATCAGGAATCGCTCTGATGCCAGAATAGAAATCAGGGAGTATTCACTCCAATATTACAAATTGGTGATTTTAAGAGCTCCATAAGGAGTAGAAAGGATCAAAAGCTCATCATAAACAAGTTAATGCAGTGGCAGTGCTGTGGGAGTGATGAGCACCGGTGTTAAGGTTTCTTAGAGTCCTGTCGGGCTGATTTGGGTTGTCCTATGTGTATTCAGGATGTTATTCCCCATAACGGTGAGATCCTGGCACAGGCTGCCAGAGAAGTCATGGATTCCCAATCCCTGGAAATGTGCAAGGCCAGGCTGGACAAGGCGTTAAAGCTCATCCAGTTCCACTTCCTGCCATGGGCAGGGACACCTTCCACCAGAGCAGGTTGCTCCATATTGTGGGGAAGGGGAATAGGGAATGGAAATGTGCCAGGGGTGAGGGGGGCTTCCACCAGCTGGGAATTAGGAGTCACCAGCAGACCCAAGCAGGCAACAAGTTCTAAGTACAAAAAAAGCTTTTTTTCTTTTCAGTGGTGAAAGACAAATTTGACATAAACAATTCCTTAGGAAATGTAGACACTTTTACATTTCAACTATGATGCTATTCCTAAGGGAATGTGTAATTTTATTAATTTGACTTAGCTATTTCCTTCCATGGCATTTGTTCTGTCAGCTTTGCTATGTGCAGGATATTTGGAATATATCCCTGGTGGCTTGTGAGACCTTGTGCTCGCTCATCCCTGGATGTCCTTCCTGATCCCTGGAAAGATTTGAAGGGTGGAAAAGGCACCCCTTGAAGAACCAGAAGGGTTCATTGAATCTTGGTGTGCATTAACAGCTACCATGTTTCTTTTGAAAGAAATGCTTTACCAACATCCCTGCTCTGGTTCAGCCTAATGACTACCACAAAAACCTGGCCAGAACAGGTTGGGAGCAGCTGTAAACGGAACTGTTCAACATCACAGATTCCTATCAGGCTCTAATGAGGCAAAAATTAGCTCTCCCCATGGCAGATGATTTCTAATGTGCTGGAATATTGCTGCTGCTGCTGTCTCCAGCCTGCTTGGAATTCTAACATCATCCCCCCACCCGGCCAGGATAGGGAGCTGGGAGAAGGCCTTGCTTCTCCTTGTGGGGCTCAAGTTCTTTGAGACATCAAGGTCGGGCAGAGAAAAGAGAACTGGGTTTGTTAAAGGACTGAGTTTTTCTAAAATCAGGCGTTGCTGCCTCGTGTCACAGCTGCAGTGGTTCAGTCCGATTCCCTGAGTGCTTGAACAGGGAATTGCACCTTCCCTGTTCCCGATGTGAGCTGGGCACAAAGGTGTGCTGGGATGCTCACTCACCCCGCCTGCCGTGGTGCTGCCCGGAGCAATGGACAACACAGCTCCTCCTCAGGGCTTTCCATCACAAAAACAGCCTGGAAACTGAAAACTGCAACGCCTAAATTTATCATCTGGTGAAGAAATTAAACTTCAACGATTGGTTTGTTAATGAAGGTGATTTAAGCAACGTGCCTCAGCTTTTTCCTTGCTTGTTCTGTGGTGGGAAGGGATGTTCAGGTGGAACATCTGGCTGGGGAGGCCTCAAGTCATCCAGCAGGGAAGCTCAGTGAGTTTTCCTCCAGCTCATATTGTAGAGGGCTAAAAGTCCCAGTCGCAGGGAGTCTGGAGAGCTGCTGATGGAGTATCGAGAACATTTCCACCCCTCAGGCCCCACACCCCCATGGCTGACTAATGGCATAATAAAAAACCAAAAGGAAACAACTGGGACACAAGGGATCTTCCTGGTAAATGGGAATATAAACACTGTGCTTGTCATACACTCTTGGACAGAAAGGGTTCACTGTGTTCTTTTTTGACAGAACTTCTACCCTTCAGTGCATGATTTAGGACTTGGCATTAAAACTTTGTCCTTTCCAGAGCTAAGGGCCACTCCCTGAAGCGTAAGAAGTGCTTGCATCTAGTCTTTGCTGTGGGAAGTTCAGCTGGAGGGACTCTGCCCTCCAGTTAAAAATATTGATAATGGAGCCACTATCAAGGCTAAGTGAGTTTGAAAATCCGAATGTGCCAGGCTGCTGTTGTGCAGCAAATCTGGGTAGAAGCACCTCCAGCCCCACCATCACTGGGCACTTTCTGCTCTTTGGCTAAATGATCTCTCTGTGCCTTTGAAAAGATCTGTGTTTTTCCTGAGTGATCTCCTGATCACAGCGAGCTGCTTGCCACACAGTCCTTACTGTGTGGTTTGTCTTGATCTCGAGATATATCCCAGATTTCTTGATCTGATCAGGAATTGCTTTGTTAAAGACTTGCCCCATACAATAAGCCAAGTACTGCGTGTGGAAATGAAATGATTTTAGCTGACAAAATGAGGGTTTTTTGATGGTGTTTACCACAGTTAGACCTAATTCTTACTGGGGAAGAGCAGCCAGATTCTGTTGTTGACAAGCTTTAACAAAGGTCTTGCAGGAGATTTGGTTTTTTTCCAATCCTTCCTATTTTCTTCCTTCTGTCATTGTTACAAGTCACCCCCTGAGCCGTTGTTGCTAAGCTGCCCTAAGAATTTGCATTCCCAGGCAGTCTGAAACTCTCTTAATTTCAGGAATAACCTCAGCAAGAAGCAATTCCATAACCTAAAATGTGGGCTGAAAACAGTCCCTGGTATGTTTGGCCTATTGTTCATGCCAGGGAACAACTCCTTGGGCTGCTGTGCAATCCAGAGGAATCCATTTTAGAGGATGTGTGGAATTCTCCCGTCAGCTCCCCTGCGCAGGTTAATAACCTCAAAAATGGTTTTGTTCCACAGCCAACACCGCCAAGGCTCCCGGGGAGGGGAAAGGAATGCTGGCTTCAGGAAAAGGCAGTTTAGGTTTGTCTTTCAAAAGATATCGATTCCTGCGCCGTGGGAACCTGGGGAATGGAGTAACTGTGTGGGATTTGTGTCTCAGTGAATGGGGAAAAACGATCAGCAAACAGATAAAGCCATTGAGGAAAAGCAGCACAGACAGACAAAAAGGGTTTTATTGACTGCTGGAATGGAATGGCAGAACGGTCGTGCTAATAAAGTCATTTTACCTGCTTGGGGCTGAAAGGAAGGCAGGGCTTGGAGGCGGAGAACTCCCTGTTAGAGGAAGCATGGGGATGGAGTCTGCGCTCCGTGTGGATGCCCAGCCTTGGGATGAACTGTAAACGTGCCCAAACCATGGAATAAACCCTGAGCAGGGTGAAAGAGGAGCACTCAGTGCTGTGGACAAGCCAGTATTACCTTGGCAAGCAGGTTGAGGCCGAGTCTCCAAGGCAGAGTCCAACAGGATTCAGCAGAGTGACAGTATTATATTTTTTTGGGATTATATTTTTTTGTGGTCTCCCCAGCACTCTCAGCCTGGAAAAGCACAGCACATTCCTAAAAAGCCGGGTTTCACCTCCGAAGGAACAAAACAAACCCCAATTGTCCTGGCTGGGAAGAGACATTTATTTTTAGAAGCCCCCAGGTTCCATGCAGACGTTAATTATGAATTAATCTGCTCAGGTGATCAGTATTCAAAGCAGCTGTTCCCAGCGAGCTGCACACCAGCAGTTAGTCAGCGGCTCCCTTTGTTGAATATTCCTTAGTGAGTCCATATGAGGCAGTTCAATAATCATCAGTAATCCAGGGAAAAACCATCCCCTTTGTTTCGGCGTCCTTTGCTGACCAAGCCCTGCAGAAGGGACCAGTGGCTAAAGGTTTTATTGTACTTCCAGGTGTTACTTGCTTGGAAAGAAATCCCATTTTCTGCTGTGGACTTGCACTCCATTATCTTGGCTTCCTTTTCTGTGTGACGGAGCGTGAGCAAAGTTTGTAGGACTTTTGGGTGCTGGAACACCGCTCTGACAGTGTCATGCTTTTCTCCTTCATCCTTCCTTCCCAATCCATTCCCTCACGGCTTTGCACCTGCTGGGTCTCACCTGGGGAGTAACTCCAGAGGAGATGCAGGTTCTGGTTTTCCACAGCACCCAAGGAGATGCCAGCATCTGCCTCCCTTTTTGGACACACCAGTATTTCACATGATTGCTGTTGCAAGCTCAGTGAGATCACTCAGCGCCTCATTTATATCAGAGCCAGTCTGCCATCCCCTCCTCACATGAATTACATTTGCCCACAGAAGCCCCTTTTCCTTTAGTCTGAAAATATTTTCTGTCATTCTTGATCTGCTTCATAATTTTCAGTGGGTCAGGAAGCAACCCTTTCATTTAGAGAGAGAAAATACAGGTGCAGAAAGATCTCTTCTCTTCTCCCAGCTATTTGGAGGCGATACAGGAGACTGGCTGTGAAAATACTGGCAGGCTTAAAAATGTCTCCGTCTTTCATGTGTAGGAAAGAAAACCTGTCTGCGACCTTTTAAGTGCCTTTGTTTACTTTTTGGAAGGTACTTCAAAGAAAAAAGAAGATTTAAGAGGAATTTGTTACTTAACGGGTCGATAAAGTATCCAATAAGGTGAGACTGCTGCTTTCCCAGCCCAAAATAAATCGCAGCACACACCAGCCTTGCACCTGAAAAGCTCTGGAGAGCAGCTACTAAAAAATATGTCTTGGTGGGTGATTGTTTTGGGCCGTCTGGTGACGTCCCCAAGTCATGACGGTGTCCTTTCAAGCACGGCAGCCACGTCACTGCTGTGATTCATCCCAAAGCCTCCAATGTTTCTGGCTAACATGGGCATGGTTTATTTTCCCGACATCAGGGTAATTTGTAGAGGTGTTTAATAGCTGATTCAGTTCTGATTTGGCAGCAATTGCAGCCTTTCAGACGTTCAGGATTGCTGGGTTTGTGTCCTTTCAACAAAAACGCCCCAAACAAAACCAACCCCCCCCCAAAACTTGTGGCAAGAGTGTTTATGAGCTGTTGTTTTTAAATGGATTTGTGTATTGAATATGATCTAGCAGAAAATCTGTGCTTTGCTTGTGTGTGATGGAGACAAAGCAGTCAGGCATTGTTGGGCTGTTTATTATGGGTTTGTTTTTCTGGAAGATGCTCATTTTCAGCTTCTCAGAAAACACGGGCTTCTCTCTTGCGTATTAACCGAAACCGAGTGGATCCTGCTGCCAGGAGAGAGGCTGCTGAGCTGCCTGCAGGTCTGGGGGGGGAGAGATGGCAAACATCTCATCCTTGTGGAGACCACTGTGGCTGGAGATCCTTGAGGAGGGCAGAGGAGGCTGAGATCATGTTTGTACAGCGAAATCCTTGTCCTCTTTCTTCTTTATTGCTCTTAAATAGCCGTGACTTTGGAAGCATCATTTGGAGAAATACTTGGCTACTGATCTGGACATGAGGCAATAAGGTCATCACGCCTCGGAACAGCTTCCCAGCATCCCTCTGAAAGGGAGGAGCTTGCGTTTCCTTCCCAGCATCCCTCCGAAAGGGAGGAGCTTGAGTTTCCTTCCCAGCATCCCTCCGAAAGGGAGGAGCTTGAGTTTCCTTCCCGGCATCCCTCCAAAAGGGAGGAGCTTGCGTTTCCTTCCCAGCATCCCTCCGAAAGGGAGGAGCTTGAGTTTCCTTCCCAGCATCCCTCCGAAAGGGAGGAGCTTGAGTTTCCTTCCCAGCATCCCTCCGAAAGGGAGGAGCTTGAGTTTCCTTCCCGGCATCCCTCCGAAAGGGAGGAGCTTGAGTTTCCTTCCCGGCATCCCTCCGAAAGGGAGGAGCTTGAGTTTCCTTCCCGGCATCCCTCCGAAAGGGAGGAGCTTGAGTTTCCTTCCCGGCATCCCTCCGAAAGGGAGGAGCTTGAGTTTCCTTCCCGGCATCCCTCCGAAAGGGAGGAGCTTGAGTTTCCTTCCCGGCATCCCTCCGAAAGGGAGGAGCTTGAGTTTCCTTCCCGGCATCCCTCCGAAAGGGAGGAGCTTGCGTTTCCTTCCCGGCATCCCTCCGAAAGGGAGGAGCTTGAGTTTCCTTCCCGGCATCCCTCCGAAAGGGAGGAGCTTGCGTTTCCTTCCCGGCATCCCTCCAAAAGGGAGGAGCTTGCATTTCCTTCCCAGCATCCCTCCAAAAGGGAGGATTTGGAGTTGCCTGCAGCGCTTTGGATGTGTGTCCTGTTTGGGGAGCTTGATGGCATCTCCAGGCCATGCTGGGCATCTCTGGGCTCTAGGGAAGGGCTGGGGCAGCACAGTTACACATCCCACACATGGAGAACTCACTGCCCCTGCATCCCTGCAAGTGTCCGAGGACAGGCTGGACAGGGCTTGGAGCAACCTTGGAGCAACAGGAAGGTGTCCCTGCCCATGGCAGGGGATGGGATGGGATGGACTTTAAAGACTCTTCCAAACCATTCTGGGATTTTCTCCTGGTTGTATCGTTCTGTAGCAGGTTGGTTAAAAGTGACTGGAATTTGGAAGGAGTGGTGTCGGGAGTGCATTTGGGGCAGACAGCCTGAGTACAGTCAGAGGTCACCAGAGTGGATGTGCCAAGTTCATCAGCAGTGCTGGGCAGCTGGGAAGCCTTGGCTTTGCCGGGGATGAAATCCATGCCTTTGTACAGGAGCAGAGCAAGGAGCTTTCTGATCTTGCTGATTCTGCCACCTTCTATTTTAACCTCCCTCGCATTTCTCTGAGTTATCCCAAGCGCTGCTGGAACCAGGCGATGTCACCTGAAGCCGTGCTGGGACACTTGTGCCACGTGGCTTTGCTGCACTCGGGGACAAGTGTGGGATTTGGATCATCTTCCCATGCTGTGAATAACACCTCCTGTGTTAAATCATATTTCACGCTGTACTTGTGAAACATCAGAGTTTCCAAACTTTGAGGCCAAGGCATCCAAGGAGCAATTTCTCCTTCCTTCCTGCCGTTCCCAGCAGCTCTTCGGGACACCAGCTGACATTCCCTGAGCCAGCCAGCCCTTTGCATGCAGGGCCAGCAGCCGTCGCTGGAAATTGGTGTGTTCTTCCCTCCTCAGAGCACTCAGGACAATGATCTCATCAAGCTTTGGGAGGGTGGATGAGGCAGTGTGGAGAGATGGAGGCCAAAATAGCATCTTCATCCCGAAGGACACTCGGGAACGGACTGATAACCCCAGAGCGGGGAGAGCGGGGAGCCGAGCAGCTGGAGAGCTGCACTGCAGAGGCTTTGTGCTGATGGAAGTCTCACCCATCAGACTTACTCAGAGAGAAATGAGAGCCTCGCTGGCTGCCTGAAGTGTTCCCAGTGAGAGGCGCACGGAAATTCCCTGTGTGGGGCACAGAGACAGTTTTGTAAGTGGGATAAACCCCAGGAGAGCCACGGCATGGCCCCGGCCTTAGCCTTCACCTTCACACCAGGTGTCTGGTGAAGCTTTCCATTAAATATTTAGCTCCTGATTATTTTTTAAAGCAGGTTTATTGAAATCTCTGCCATCGTGTTTTGAACCAGGTTACTCAGTTTTTTTGTCTGGTCTGACACCTCTTCTAATGAATTTTTTGTTCTAACTCTGTGTCCATGTGTTAAGTTTCATTGTCTTTGCACCAAGCTGCTGGTATTTGCATTTGAATTGCTTTCTCAGGTCTGCCCAAACTTTCTAATTTTCAATTTCTCAATTCTTTTGCAGTAAGAGCTAGTCAGATGAATAAAAGATGAAAAATTTCCTGGCTGTTTCGTACTCTTACAGATACAGCATTTCTGAGCACTCAAAGAAAGGTCAGCTGTGCTTGTGCACCTTCATTTGTGCTCTTCAAATAACTCCAGAGTCCAGAAATGACAGGACGAGGCACAAGGTAATGGCCGGTGCTGAGGACAGCTGGAAGGACCTAAGGAAAATCAGGAATTTGGGGGCAAGGATCACCTTTCTGTCTATATATCAGCCTGGGGTGTTGTGTCCCACACAAACCTGAGTCAAACAGCTTCTGTTTCTCTAAGTTCCAGAGGGTTTGAATGGCACAAGCCCTTTTGTCCCATTCCATTATGATCCTGTCAAACTTGGGGGAGCAAAGCCAAGGGAAGATATTGGTTGTGCTGAGTGGAAACATTTGTGCCAGACTGCTCCAGTGCTCGGAGCTGGATGCTCCGAGTGGGTACTTTGGTAATCTCTAGGAGAAGTGTTTGTTTAAGTGGAGAAACAAGACTACAACACATCCTAGGGGATAAAAGGCTCTGCTGCCATCCTTCTCTCACAAGGAAAGGCTGAGGGAGCTGGGGCTGCTCAGGCTCGAGAGGAGCCCCAGCTGAGAGGGGCCCTCAGGCCTGGGTGTCCCTGTGTGCAGGGAGGGCTCCGAGCAGGGCCCAGGCTCTGCTGCGGGGCCCAGCAATGGCACCAGAGCAACGGGCAGGGGCTGATGGCAGCAATTCCCCTGCACAGGAGGCAGAGCTTCTGCCCTGGGCAGTGCCCAGCCCTGAGCAGATTGTCCCCAGAGCCTCTGGGCTCTCCTCCCTGGGGCTGTTCCAGAGCTGTGTGCACACAGTGCTGTGCCCTGTGCTCTGGGATGGCCCTGCTGGAGCAGGGAGCTGGCACCAGGTGCCCGCTGAGCTCCCTTCAGCCTGAGCCATCCTGGGACCCTGTGAGTGTGTTTGTGCCCAGGCTTTGCCAGCTGGGCAGCACTGGGAATTTCCAGGAAATCCATCCCAGCAGTCAGTAATTGAGGTGGTTAAGGAGCAGTAATGGGTTCTCCAATGGCCAGAGGGGCTGTTTGCTGAGGGAGCTTTATGGATATGTCTCCCTCAAAGCTCCCATTACTTCTTGTATTGTTTTCCTTCATTCCAAATAACTTCTCATTTGGCTTCCTTAAGTAAATGTGGGTTGATTTAATCACCTCTTCCCTGTGTCCACTTTCTGCACCAACTGAGGTTCTCTGTTACAGTCCTATTAAGTTCAGCTTTTTAGAGCCTGTGTCTCCTCCTGTCTGGTTGTGCTGTGGCAAAGCTCAGTAATTCACAACTTAGTAGCTTCTTTCCCTTCCATGGAAGATTTAATTTGGAAATTAGGGAAAAGTTCTTTCCCCAGAGGGTGCTGGGGCACTGCCCAGGCTCCCCAGGGAATGGGCACGGCCTCGAGGCTGCCAGAGCTCCAGGAGTGTTTGGACACCGCTCCCAGGGATGCACAGGGTGGGATTGGATTATCCTTGGGGGTCCCTTCCAGCTCAGGATATTCTCTGATTCCATGACCAGAAGAAAGCACAGGAATACGCAGAGAGAGACTCTGTTATCCTCACTTGACTTTTTAAAAAAGCTTTCAGATCCTCAGGTGCTGGTTATCCT
Organism: Callaeas wilsoni; assembly: GCA_013398955.1. Taxonomy (NCBI): domain Eukaryota; kingdom Metazoa; phylum Chordata; class Aves; order Passeriformes; family Callaeidae; genus Callaeas; species Callaeas wilsoni. The sequence goes on along the minus strand of VWPU01014071.1, from coordinate 28,659 downwards.
GTTATTGTGGCTGCAGTTTTTTTCCCCTTTAAAATTGTTTTGTTATCAGTAAATTTTATTTCCCCAGAGGATTTGCTTTTTATAGGCTCTGGAATTTTTGAAAGGTGTGATTCCATGCAGTATGGATGCATCCAAAACCATCCTTTTTCCCTCTCCAGCTACCTTGTCCTGGAGAATTGGAGGGAACCTTGATGCACATCAAACAGCGCCTGCATTTTTGGTTTTCGTCTTTGGCATTTGGATTTTCCCCAGGAATAAGTGGAATAACCTTTGGGCTGCGAGTGGTTTTCTGTGTGAAATGAAAGCAGGCTCATTTCCACAGGACCTAAAATCATTTCCCCACGAGTTCTAATTAAGCAGTGTTTGCACTTGAAATCAGGACTGTTGATAGGAAATTAATGTTTTCAAATGTGATTAAAAAGCAAATAGTTGAATATAATCTCTGCAAACTAATGAAAAAGAATAAAGCAGAATGGTTTAAACCAGCTTTGTTTACACTCCAGAATCACTCTGTGTGCACATTCACTGCTGGCTACACTTTTCCAAATCTAATTGCTCCTTTTTTTCCTGCTGGAGTAGCTGATAATCACATTTACGTGTGAAGAAAAAGAATGTTTTATATAAAAAAAACCCCAAATGTTTTATTTAAAAAAAGAATATCACCATGATATTGTGTCGCTGAGTGATTCCCAGTTCTCCTGAAGCTCAGCCAGCTGCCTGAGTCTCCATCCTGGGACTGCTCTTACTGGGGTTAACGTTCCAAGACCTCTCAAAGAACCTCTGCTATTTCACTCACTCATTTTTTCCCCTTCCTGGAACAGAAGGAGCAGCACTCTGGCCTCTTGCAGGGTGAGACCAGAGCCCTGCTGCTCTCCTGCAGCTGATATTTTTGCTTGGGGAAGGGGTCACAGATCTCCAGCGTTTGCTGCGTTCCTCATCCCTCTGTTTTTTCACCTCCTGGTAAAGCCCAGGCCTCAAATCCGAGGTGGATGGGGCCAGCGAGCTCAATGGCTCAGATCTTAAGGGGAATCTGAGGGACAAAATGATGCATTTATTGTCTTAGATTTGTTTATTGGAGTGTGCAACATCCTCTGTCCTTGGGAGTGAGGGTTATGGTTGCTGGAAGAGGCAGGAGCAATCCTTGAGTGATATTGGTTACAGCAGGGTTTCCTTGCTGAGAGTTCATTTTCCTCCACGAAAGGAGCTTTAATTCTCTCTCTTTGAAACCAATCTGCGCTCGATGCCTTTTACTTGGAAAAAGGGAAGCAGCCAGCAGTGGGAAGAGGGTATAGCTCCACTGGTATTACAGGGAGAATGGACTTTTCTTGGGAATTGGCAGATAGTTCTGTTTTCTTCTGGAATGAAATAAAGCAGGAGAGGCCCCAGCAAGATGCTGCAGGTCCCCTGCAATTCTTACAATAACAGTGACCATCTGCGAGCCGTAAGGTTCCATAACAATAAATAATTAACTCGGGCAAATTAGCTCGAATTCTCATTCATCAGAACAACAGGGAAGAGAAGGGTTATTGAATAATCCTGAAATCAATGTTTTCCAGCACCCTTCTTGCAGGGGCATATTGTGTTGGCTTCTACATTATAAGCACAAAAAATCGTTAGGTTTCCAAGCTGTAAAAGAAAAGTTGTTTTCTTCTCTTGCTCGCCCCAGGTGTGTGTGCCAGGTCATCAGGGACTGCTCTTCTCGTCACCTCATTGAGTCAAGTCCTTTCTGAAAAGGTTTCCTTGCGCTCAGTTTTGACTGGAATAATTGTCTCCTCCTCAGGATGTCTCTGCGCTGCTTCCTGACAAGAAATGGCACATGAGAGAGTCACCGACTGTGGGGTGCAGGCAGCAGCCAGAGCTCCATCCTGTCGGGATGTGCAGATCACAGGGTCCCACAATGGTTTGGGTGGGAAGGGACCTTAAAGCCCATCCAGTGCCACCCCTGCCATGGGCAGGGACACCTTCCACTGTCCCAGGCTGCTCCAAGCCCCGTCCAACCCAGCCTTGGACTCTTCCAGGGATCCAGGGGCAGCCACAGCTTCTCTGGGCACCCTGTCCCAGCGCCTGCCCCCCCTCCCAGGGAACAATTCCTTCCCAATATCTCATCTATCCCTGCCCTCTGGCAGTGGGAAGCCATTCCCTGTGTCCTGGCACCTCATCCCTTGTCCCAAGTCTTTCTCCAGGTTTTGTGTAGCTCCTTCAGGCACTGGAAGGCCACAGTGAGGTCACCCCAAATCTTCTCTTCTCCAGGCTGAGCAATGAGGACCATTGCAAGGCCAAGTTGGAAGGGGCTTGGAGCAGCCTGGGGTAGTGGAAGGTGTCCTTGCCCATGGCAGAGATGTGACTAGATGAGCTTTAAGGTCCCTTCCCACCCAAACCATTGTGGGATTCTGGGATTTCCCCTGCCATTAAGCATTCTTCATTAGCAGTAACCTCAAAGTGCAAGTGGGAAAAAGGAAAAGGTAATTTAAAAAAAGAAGAAAAAAGAAAAATATAATAAAACCAAGCAAATATTTCTTCTTCCAGAATTACAGGAGGGTTGGGATGTGTGTGTAAGAGAGAGCAACACCCAGGATTGGGTTGGAGGAGCAGGGAAAATTTGGCTGAAGGATGTGCAGGAAGGATGGTTGGGAGCAGGGAAGGCTTGGCTGAAGGGTGTGCAAGAAGGATGGCTGGGAGCAGGGATTGATCTGGGAATGCTCAGGCAGCAAAGGAGCTGCTCTGCTTGGAGGTTTGCAGTCCTTGTGTTGGTTTAGAGGGGAAAAATGAGGAGGAGCTGGACACAATCAGGCTGTGCCTGTGCTTTTCCTTCCCGCTGCAACTGCCCAGCCCCGGCGTCATTTTGGCAGCACAATTTCTGATTACCCTCCTATTATTCTGAATAATTAATTGCTATCAGGTAAAACAATACTGGGGAAAATGAGTCAGCTCTTAGATGAAAAAACTCACAGGGCTTGCTCTGCTTACAGCTCAGAAGAGTCAGAAACCCAGCAGGAATTGTGGCAGTTCAGGTGGTGATTGTGTCTGGATTGCACCAAAATGGCAGCTTTAATTTCCTTGGATTTCTGCTTACCCCGAGTATTAAACAGCGCGAGAATTTGGGTGTTTGCAAGTGGGGTTTGACTTTGGAATTTCCTTCATGTTTTTTTCTGTCTTGGAGGTCTGTTAATCTTCTTTTTTTGGTAGGGGCAAAGGTTTGAACACCAGGCCTGGCAGTTGTGTGTGGTTTCTGACTGGGGGGGCGAGGCAGCCCTGGAGATGATGTGAGCATTGTATGGTGCCTTTTTCACCCTCCTTCTCCTGGGTAAGCAGTGTTCTGTTGTGCTGTCAGGATAAGAGATGGCCTGTGTAGTTGGTGGAATTGTTTGCTCTTGATTTGTGCAGCGCTTCTAGGAATAAATATTAAAAATACAATTTTTTTCCACTGCTGCTTTGTACCACGAAATCCATGAAGTTCATCTTTCCCAGTGTCGTCTTCTAACTCGGAATTAAACTGTTCTGTAGCAGTAAGATGTTACAAGGCTGCTAAGATGTTGTATTTTTGGGAATTCATGCTTCCTGTCCGACAAGGGGCTGCTGCTAATACCAGAAATGAAGAACCCAGCCCAGTGTTTTTATTTGCACTGTGAGAATAACGGTGATCTTTTGAGAGACGATCACTTTTTCCCAAGGAAACCATGGGAGCTCTTTCCTGAGCCATCCTGACTCCAAACTCAGCCTGCGCCAGCTCTTGGGAAGACAGGAGCCCTATCCCAGTGCGAACCAGAGCGATGGGAGCACCAAGAGCTCCTGGGGAAATGCTGATTTGTTTAGCCTGGGATGGGCTGGGCAGGTGTGGATGGTCACCTAGCAAACGGGGACAGAGACAAGGCTGAGGTGTTTAATGTGTGCTTTGCCTCCATCTTCAACATTCATTCCTCTTTTCCTAGTGGAAGACATGGACTGTCCCACGGGACACTGCAGAGTCCTTGAGGAGGGCAAGCCCTGCTCAGCAGCAACTGAGCCACCTGTGTGTGATCCACAGCGTTGGATGCACAGCCCTGAGGGTATTGTGCAGTCACAGGATCCACTTCAGCCTGTCCCCATGATGTGCAGTTCCCAGCCAGAGGTTAGGAAAGCGACGGGTAAAGGGCAGAGTGTTCGTGTTCCCTTGCTGTCCCTCCGGGCCCTGGATGCAGGGATTTGCTGTGACAAGCCCAGCTAGCTTATTCAGTGTGTATTGCTATTAGGATGAATTTTAGCTGGATTTTAGCCTTGGTTCCTGCCTGGCTCAGAGAGCTCTCCTGTTTAGGGTGAGCTGGGAGTTACACGAAATGGTTGAGACAGGATGGGAAATGTTTAATAGTTTCCAAAGCAGTACCAGTTTCTGCTCTGCTTGCTGTCTTCTGCCACCCATAAAGTGAGGTTCTGGTAAAAGTCTGCAGAGTAGCAGCTGCCTAGAAATGGGTGACTTCAGGTAGCCTGGAGGTCTGCAGACCTTGAGGGACCTGGGGCTGTGGGAGAGGCAGAGGCCATCTGCAGGATCTGCAGCTGCTCCCGGGGTCAGGCAGGATGGACGTGGCTGTCCTGCAGTGTTGGGAGAGCTCTGCAGAGGAGACGCTTCCAAGGGTTTCCACATTTACCTGGACTGGAGGTGCTGTGTGTCCATGGTGGTGTCTCCAGGGTCAGTGTTGCACCTCACTGCACAGAATCCCAGGATGGGCGAGGCTGAAGGGAGCTCAGGCCATTGGAGACCCCATTACTGCTCCTTAACCACCTCAATTACTGACTGCTGGGATGGATTTCCTGGAAATTCCCAGTGCTGCCCAGCTGGCAAAGCCTGGGCACAAACACACTCACAGGGTCCCAGGATGGGTGAGGCTGAAGGGAGCTCAGCGGGCACCTGGTGCCAGCTCCCTGCTCCAGCAGGGCCATCCCAGAGCACAGGGCACAGCACTGTGTGCACACAGCTCTGGAACAGCCCCAGGGAGGAGAGCCCAGAGGCTCTGGGGACAATCTGCTCAGGGCTGGGCACTGCCCAGGGCAGAAGCTCTGCCTCCTGTGCAGGGGAATTGCTGCCATCAGCCCCTGCCCGTTGCTCTGGTGCCATTGCTGGGCCCCGCAGCAGAGCCTGGGCCCTGCTCGGAGCCCTCCCTGCACACAGGGACACCCAGGCCTGAGGGCCCCTCTCAGCTGGGGCTCCTCTCGAGCCTGAGCAGCCCCAGCTCCCTCAGCCTTTCCTGGGCACCGAGATGCTCCAGGCCCTTCCTCGGCTCCGCAGCCTCCGCCGGCCCCGCTCCAGGAGCTCCCTGGCCCTGCTGGGCTGAGCAGCCCCGACTGTCTGGTTTGGGCTCAGCACGGGCACCCTGCTTCTAGTTCTAGCCCCGGGATTAACCTCCTCTTTCTAATCCTTTCAGCTGCTGAGTTATTACCTGACTTCAGGAGCTGGACTTCATTTTTGTTGACCTGACTTAGCCTAAGCCAGGCCTGAATCCCCAGAGGACACAGTAAATATCAAACTCGGGATGGTTCAGAGTAAGCCTTGCTTTGCCTCGTGGTTGGATGGGCTGGCTCAGCCTGTCCTTAATCTGTTCCAGTTTGTGTAAATATTTGCAGCCAGACGTCCCCTTCCACCCACTGCAATCCCGTGTCTCACTAATATGTGTCACCTTCGACTCTGTGCTGCTGATCCCTGTTGGTTTTTCTGATATTTAAAAGCTCAGCCAGAGCAGAGTGACCTTCAGCCAGCACCACTCAGGGATGACCTTCCTTACGCTTCCCTTTCTACTTGCAGTGAAGAGAAGTTTATAATTTGATTTGTTTTGTGTTTATGTCAAGTGATCCTTTCAGGAAGAATCCTGCAAATTACTATTCTGAGAAGGAGTTGATTAGATTTTTGAACAGCAAAGATTTAACTTTAAATCGGAGCGCTGATACAATACAAGGTTCTGCTCTGGCCCTCGCTTTCAGTAGCCCAGGGCAGTGGTGGAATCACCATCCCTGGAAGTGTTCAGAAATGGTTCATATTCCCAGTGCCTCTGTCCCAGCCTGTCTAGGGACTGTAGGTTAAAAAACCCCAAACCTTAACCATTATCGTGTTTTCAGAAAGGTGGAAAAAGCTTAATTCAGGATAAACACGCGTTGTACAATAAAGTTTCCTCACTAAGTGATACAAAAAATGCCTTTTGGAGCCTGTTAAAATCAGGAGTGGGGCTTCCCGTCAGAAATAACATTTTGATTAAACATTCTCTGCTCTGGTGCTGTGATGCTGCACTTCCCATGCTCAGTTATAAAAGGGTCAAAGAAAACTCCACGACCAAAATTCTCATTTTTGTGCCCCTGTTTTGTAAAGAAGAGCTACTGTAAGTACAGTAGGCTGTGACACACATCCAGTTTTAAGTATCTTGTTCTTGTTTAGGTCTCGTTTCCAGCTAAATACATTTATCCCAAGACATGAAGTATTCCCCAAGTGACTCTTGTTCTTAAAATACACTTCAGCAAAGGTCAGCTTAGCCCCTCACAGCACCATGTTAGAGGAGAACATGACCATGCATTTTTCGGCTTGTCTTCCCAAATCCATCTGGAAGCTTCTCCAAGCAGATCATCGGCTGAACATGTGAAAATATGTCCCAAGGTTCCCCGAGGATTTTAACCGAGGCACTGAAACAGGGAAAAAATTTTGGCTTGGTCTACAGCTGATAGAAATCAGCCTAAACTCCTCGGCTCCAGCCCAGCTCCTTGGATTTATCCAAGCTGGGGATGCAGGGGATGTGGAGGAAGTTATTTCAGTGAATTGACTGCTTTGTCAAAAAGATTAACCTGAAACATTTCCACCGTTTCAGAGGAAATCTCTGTTGCCAGCACTGGAAAGGCTTTCATTCATCAGGACATGATTAATGAGGGCTGGCAGCTCCACACAGGAATCGGGATTTTTTTGGTTACAAATCTGATATGATTTAAGTTGGGCTGAGTTGTTTTATACGCACGTTTTGAGAGCTGAAAGCACTGTGAGTAACTAATTCCTTTGGCTGGAGATTGCCTCTTGGAATTTATGATGGGGCAGATTTAACCTGAGCGTTTTTATGGATTGCAGTGGAGAATAAATAAACACAAGGTAATAGATTTAAAAAGCTGGGGAGCTGCAGCATGGGTGAGGGAGTGGTGGGAATATGAATGATGGGACTGGATGGTCCTTAAGGTCCCTTCCTACACAAACCATCCTGGGATTCCATGACCAGAGAAATCAAAAACCTTACAGCAAAATAGAAAGACATGATTTGAGTTAAACAAGCAAATTCAATTCTTCAATTTCCTTTTCAGTTTTTTAAGGGCTTTTTTCCCCTGTAATGTTTATGGTTCTGGATGGTTTTCATTCAACAGTAAGTGGAGGGAGAATTGATTTTGCCCTCATTTGTGTAGCAGGAGCTGTTTGTTCATATGATTCCTTCATGTGCTTTCTGGCATGCCATATGTGCTGCTGCGAGCCAGCAAGAACTGCAGGGTTTTTCGCAGTGCAAAAAAGATTTGAAGATACCTCAGCTGCATCTCAGCACTTATAAAAGAGTTGTTTAAATGTACAGGTTAGAAATGGGTATTTTCCGTCTGTAATTGATCTCTTCTTGACCTGTGCCCGTTTATCAGCTGAAAGGGAGCATTTTTATTCCTGTTAGCAGGAATCAGTCCAGGCTTGGTGCTGTCTCTGTCAAGCACTGAGTGGGAGGGGAATGGGGACACAGTTTGTGAAATGTCACCGGTGTAAACACATCCGCCTGAGCCTCAGGCACAGGAGCAGCCAGCACATGGATTTTCTTCAGGCACAGGGAGGCCAGCGGGTACTTCTGACAGAATTATCCAACCAGAAGAGTGTTTTCAATACAGAGAGGCCAAAACATGGCAATATTTTCTTTAATTTGTAGCCACGTCTGCTTTATCTTGACTATTTAGCCACAGTTTGTCCTCCTGAACGTGATGCTGATGACTTCTGACCCTTCATTAAGTGCTTAAAATTCAGGCTTTTGCTGGCTTCTTCAGCCTTGGCTCTTTTGACTCTTTCCTTGCTCTTACTTTAAACTTTTCAAGCTTTTGGGTCACTTCAGTTCTGTTGCAAGCCCAGAGGGTTCAGTGAGGCTGCTCAGGGTGGGCTGAGAAGATGCTCACGTTCTAAATAGAAGAGTTGGCGCTTATTTGTTTCACCTATCAACGAACAAAATGCAGGTGGAAGAGCTGAGTCGTCTCAGCCTCTGCTGAGAGCTGGAAGACATTTGGAATTTTACAAGCAAAGAGCGGAGAAGCTGAGCTGGTTTCACTGCGGGATAAAATGGGAAAGCACAGAGGAAGAAGCAGCAGAAGTTGGAGGCTCACATCTCCAAAAGCCACCAAGCAGATTGCAGCACGAGAGTTTGGATTTGTTAAGGATTGTGTGCGGCTCTGGGAATTGTCCCAGCTTTAGACATTTGATATTTCTCTCAATATCCTGTTAATGAAGCTGGGAAAGTGCCCGTTTCAAGGCTACTTTTCTTCAGAAGGGCTAACTAAAAGTCACCATCTGCTACCAAATCACTGCAGAAAAACAAGTCTCCCTCTAATCTCGATTCCTCTCTAAGCCTTGAGGTCACACTGGTAATTGCTGACATTCCCTGAGCTCCTGTGTAAATTTTACAATAATTTCAGCAGAAGTTGTCCAAAATCCCTTGCCACGAGAAGCTGGGAAAGTGGCTGAGGAGTTTAGCAGTGGGAGCACAGAGTGATTTTACCTAAGGAATTCCCTTTTAAAACCTGAGCAGAGGAATAAACTGTTTATCTGGGAGCAGGAAGTGTGTGGCAGTTGTAGAGCTGGGCCCTCACAAGCATTCCAGGAGTTCCTGATGGAGTTTGTTCCCATTTCCTGGAGCTCCTCTGCACTTTGGATTTTGGTGATGGCAAATCTCTCAGCCCCTGCCTTGGAGCACATTGAAACCCATCTTGGCTTGGGTTTTGACACGATTTTGCAGTATTTCCTGGTGTCTGCTGACCTTTCTCGGGGCTGCTTGGAATGGGAAGTCAGTCCTGTCCCTCTCTGCAGGAAAATTAAATGGTCGTTTGCCTGAGCTGGCAGGGATTTGCAGCTGGCACCGGGAGCCTGCCCACTGCATGCAGATGATTTTTGCTGCTTCCCTGCTGGAAAGCAACTGGGTAGCTGTCATCTCCTTAAACTCCTACATGCTTTGGAGAGCTGCTGTGCCAGCTGCCAAAGCCTGGCTGGTGCTTTTAATGGAATACTCTTTCCTTGGCATCCAGGTTGATGCAGAAACAGGGCAGCAGCCGCGCCTCAGAAACACAGCGGCGTGAAAGGAAGGCTTTGTCCGCTGATGAGCCGGCGTTTCCACTGTAAAAATTATATTTTGGATGAGTTTTTCAGCTGTTTTGTGAGCCAGTTGCACCTCCATAGGTAGCAGCAGAGCAGCTGTGATGAGGAGCCTGTTTGAAGGGAGCAAAAGGAATAATTGTGATGTGTCTGATATCACTGAAACACCGTGGGATGACAGCAGCAGGAGTGCTGGAGCTCATGGAGATGACACATCCCATTGCTCTTTCAAAATGATGTTTATTAGTGCTGGAGAAAGGGGAGGGACAGTCCCTGGGGAATCTCGGAGCGAGCCCTGTCTGGGGTGCAAAGGGTTCTGTAGGATGTGGGAGAGGAAATCATGGACACGTTGGGGTGGTGAGAAGGGGCCGCTGAGCTCAGAGAAGATCCACGGCAGCGCAGAGGTTTTCCTTTTGGTAATTTTAGATTCTCTTTTTTTATGTTTCGCTCGAACTGGGAGTGATTCAGAGTCTCTGGTGAGCTTAGACTGAAGGAGGCTTTCGACAGAGACAAGAAATAAGGAGGGATTTCCCCCTCTGTCCTTGCTAGGAGGCGTCTCTGTTGTGCCAGACTGCTGGGGTGGCCTGAGGAAAGGCTTTGATTCCCAACATCTCCAGTGTCTGTCATCCATCCTGGACAAGGGAAACAAAAATACCTTCTCCTTCATCCCTCCAACCCTAGCACTTCCCTGGTCCCCACGGTCGCTAATTAGTGGAAAGCCAAATGAGGATCAGCCAAGCCAAGGTGAGGTGGATTTCCATCCCTTGCTCCCTGGGCTCTTGCTCCAGGCACAACTAGAGCAGGGATGTTTGGAGAGGCTGTGGGCTCTCCATCCCAGAGGTCTTCCAGGACTTAGCTGCTCAAAGCCAGCCAAAGTGAGGTGGTGTGAAGAGAAGGAGAGTTTTGGAGTAGAGGTAGGAAAAAAATCCTGGAGTGCTGTTTTGGGAAGCACCTGCCAACTGAAGGGCTCCATTTCCTGCTTCCTGCCCACGCTCCTGCAGGGAAGGTCTCCTTTGGAAGTTGGGATCCAGGCACGGACTGGGATAAAGCATCTCTGGCGATGCATCCCATGGGGAATGCTGCAGAAGCTGGATAACCCCCACAAAAGTAAATATGGCTGTATTATATTTCAGGGTTTCTTGGGAACGTATTATGTGAGACAGGAAAAAATTACGTTTGGCAGGGTGGGAGTTTTTTCCACATGTCCTCTGTTGACATTTCTTCCAAAGTTTGGGTACTGCTAAGATCAGCAGTTTCCTATGGGAAAAAATGGGAACAGAACATGGCTCTTGCATAAGAAAGAAAAATAAAGCACTTTTCAGAAGAACTGCCTTTATTTGTTACTTAATGCCTATGAAAGTGATTTGTGAGTGAGTACAAATCTCCAGAAAATAAATGTTCTGGAGCCTCCAAAACCTAACTTACTGCAGAATGATTTAGGAATTCAGTGTAGTAGTTTCCACGCCAGAAATCAGATATTCCGCAGGAGTTTTGTCCCTGAGCTGAATTTACTGAGCACAATGTATTAAAAAGCTCTAGTCCAAGCATTATCTCACTCTCTGAAAAAAAAGCCTCCTATTCTCACTCCGTGCCTCCAAGGACCCCTTGCTTCAGTTCATTTTTAAGGTCACTGAGATTAATTCATTTGCATTCCCAGTCAGAAATGCCATAAACTGTTTGATCAAAACCCTGCTTTTTTTTTTTTTGTCAGTCTTCCCACTCGTTTTATGTAATCTCAATTTGGTATTTTTGGAAATCAGGCCTGCCTGGCTGTGTCTTGCACTGAAATCATCTCACGGTGGAAGTCTCCAGGGATTCAGGGTCTCAGAAACCCAAACAGGCAGAGCCAGTGTCCCTAAAGGAACAAGTTTTGTGTAGGGAGCGTCCCTATTTCCCTAAAGGGTATGGCTTTTGATGCTAATTATCAGTCTTGGAGAAAGGCATTTAGGATTATTTCCTGTTTATCTCCCTGTCAGCATCCATTTCCCAGCAAAATGTGTGTTTTCCTGCAAACCTCAGAGACTGGGATTGGAAAATAATTACTTTAATAATGGCTTCTCCTAGCACTGTCTGAAATATTATTGTAAATAATGTTGGTGTCACGAATTTTGTGAGGAGAAAAAGATCTCCTCAGAGGTCTGCGGTTGGAACAGAACTGTCACTAGTAAAGGTTATGGAATTATGGAGTCGTGGAATTATGGAGTCATGGAATGGTTTGGGTTGGAAGGGGCCTTAAAGCTCACCCAGTTCTGACCATGGGCAGGGACACCTTCCATAGACCAGGTTGTTCCTGGTCCAGCTTGGCCTTGGGCACTTCCAGGGATCCAGGGGCAGCCACGGCTTCTCTGGGCACCCTGTGCCAGGGCCTCCCCACCCTCCCAGGGAACAATTCCTTCCCAATCTCCCATCCATCCCTGCCCTCTGGCAGTGGGAAGCCATTCCCTGTGTCCTGGCACTCCACATCCCCATCCACAGTGCCTCTTTATCTTCCTTGTAGGCTCCCTTCAGACCCTCCTTTCTCCTCCTTGTTTGGTATCCTAAAAATCTCGTCCTGGGACAAATCAACTCTGGGTGATTGTAGAAACGCAATTGTAGAGGCAGAGAAAAGCAGAACTGAGCTGCACGGTGTTCTGCCAGCTGCTGGAACCACGGAAAAGAATGGAAATCACCCCAGGAAATCAACCCCTGCTCCCCAGAAAGGCAGCAGGAGCACAAGGAGGTGCTGAATAAGGGCTGAACTTCCCAGGTTTCTGGCTCCCACGGTGAGGGACAGGCTGGAGAGCTCGGTTACAAACCCCAGGGACTGTGATGTATTTAGGAATAGCGGTGTTGCTTTTCTCCATGCGGATCTGAGAAGTGTGGTCTTGGTGCTGCAGTCAGGAGACAATGGTTCATTCTCTCTTTTGTTTTGATGATGGAAGGCTCCTCTGCAGAGGGAGCTGGCTGAGAGTGGGCTCTGCTCCTCCCCTGTGGCCTCTGGCTCTCGGCTACTTTCTTTTATTACTTGTGGAGAGAAAAATCACAGTGGCCTTTTCAGTGAGAGTGAGGGCAGAACTCCCTGCAGCCTTCCAGGGCCTGGAAGAACAGAGGGGGCACTTCTCACACGGGCACAGGGAGACAGGACAAGGTTTTGAACTAAAGAGGGGAGATTTAGGTGAGATACTGGTAAGGAATCATTCCCTGGGAGGGTGAGGAGGCCCTGGCACAGGGTGCCCAGAGAAGCTGTGGCTGCCCCTGGATCCCTGGAAGTGCCCAAGGCCAGGCTGGACCAGGAACAGCCTGGGATGGTGGAAGGTGTCCCTGCCCATGGCAGGGGTGGCACTGGATGGGCTTTGAGTCCCTTTCATCCCAAGCCAGTGTGGGATTCTGTGCCCCAGCAGTGCAGCAGAGCCCCACCCCAAAAGCTTACACCCAAATCCGCTGTAATTGGGAATTAAAGGCAACCTCCTGCTAGGGAAGCGAGTGACACTGAGCCAGTGACTGCTGGAAGTGCCCAGGATTCGCTTCCAAGATCCCAGGCTTGTGTTACAACCTGTGAATGGAGCTCGATTACCTTGGGCCATCCCTTCCCCGAGCACTGTCCCAGCAAACAGGGCTGCTCTCACTGCTAGGGCTCAAAAACCTCCTGTTTCTCCATTAAAGTTTAATCATAGTGTGATTTAGGCAGGATTTCACCATGGGTGTCTCAGCTGTCCTTCCCTCCTCTGCTTTTATATGGGATTTTTTCCCTGACTTGTCCAGGGGAAGGACAGTGTCTGCTGTGTGAATCCAGACAAATTTTGGCAGGCGGCTCTGTGAAAAGGGCATTTGAAAACCTGATCCACTGGAAGCCTTTAGGTATGCAGCTCTTAAAGTGATGGAATAAGTTGAGTAACAACTTCTACTTGGTGGTTGCTTGGCTTAAAAATATCTATTGTGAACAAACTGGTTTGGAGACAATATTTTATTCTTTATTTTGCTCTTTTTTTTTTTTTTTTTTAAAAGAAAGGGTAGAATTTCTTGTGCTTGTGCATTTATCTTGGTGAATTCTTTTGTCCTTAGCTGGTGTACTTCTAAATCTTGCCTTCCTTCTTATATTACATATGGAAGAATTCTCAGTTTGGAAGGAGGGCTATATATGGAATATACTCACCAAAAGGAAAATAAACCCAAACTGAAAATCCTTTTGGCTCCAAACGGGGCTTTTTAAACTATGTTGAAAAAGTTTAAGGTCTGGATCCGAGAGAAACACAGCAGTTTCGGTATGAAGTGACTGCCATAATGTGAATAATACAATAAATATAATATAACATACACATCTGGGGTCGCCTGGAGGATTTGTGCTGCGGAGGAACTCTAATGACACACAGATGTTTTATCCCGAGTTCTTTCAGATCTGGTTCAAAAGCTGAGTTTCCATTGTTGCTTCTCCTTCCCTGAACTGACAGAAATGTGTTTTATAGTGGTGCCAAAGCTGGCTTCAAAGGCTGCAGCAGCTCCCAGGAATCAGATCCCATTTTGCTGCTTGCCTTTGGCAATGACCTGTACACTTGCCATGATATTTCTCACTGCCATGAAAGGATTTTCCGTATTTTCGATATAATCCTCTCGTAACCCCTCCTTTAAGGCTGTGTGAAATGGGATATTTTAAGGAAACGTGCGGGGTTTTCCTCCAGCAGAGGTACCGATGGCAGTGTCAGACTCCAGCTGAGGCTGTGAGTAGAACCACAGAATATCCTGAGCTGGAAGGGACCCACAGGGATCATGGATCCAACTCCTGATCCCAACAATCCCACCCTGTGCATCCCTGGGAGCGGTGTCCCAACGCTCCTGGAGCTCTGGCAGCCTCGGGGCCGTGCCCATTCCCTGGGGAGCCTGGGCAGTGCCCAGCACCCTCTGGGGGAGAGCCTTTCCCTGATCTCCAGCCTGAGCCTGCCCTGGCACAGCTCCACGTGCGGAGAGAAGTGGTTGGAGAAACAGAGCAAAAATGCAGTGGCTCGTTAAAATCCAACACTAGGATTGCTGGATTTTATCAGGGCAGTGTTTTCCACCTGGGATTAACTCGCTGGGAGAAGGTACAAGAGGAATAAAAGAAACTGGCAGTTCTCGCAGCCGTGATTTTGAGGCTGCTCATGCAATCTGAGACCTTCAGTGCAAAATCAATTATGAAGAAAAGAACCAGGCAGCGAGCAAGGCAAACATTATTGCTTTCGAGCTGTTTCATTATGGATCGATCGTCCAACGTCTCTGCTGTCATCCTTTTCCTCCTCATACCCCGCTTGGATGAACATGGAGAAATCCAGGAAGTTTCCTTCTCCTAATCGCTCTGTGCCTCCTGGAATTTGCCTGGTTGAATCGGGTTTATAATCAAAATACAGGTTTTTCAATTGAGTTTTGTCCCATATTGTAGAATGTTGTTGTTAAATAACAAAACCACCATTGTATCTTTATGGAGCTCTTGCTCTGTTCATTATTTGGGAATAATTCCAGATACTGGGCTGTTCCCTAAACCTGCAGGGAGGAGGACTCTAGGGCAGAGTTTTGTGTCCCACATCTGGATGGCTGAAGTGAACTTGCTTTAATATCCCTGGATGATTTAAATTTTGACAGCAGGGGGAAGACTCCAACAAGCAGAATTATTTCTGTCAAAGCCTCTCTGAGGATCAGGGAATCTGTACCCAGGAGGTTGTGTGGAATTGTTTTGACTGGAGGCACTCAGGGAAAATCCCAATTATTTTGGCTTGTTATTTCCAGTGGTTGACTTTGGGGTAGCCCCCCCATCCCCTTTTGGGCTTGGCTTTTATTTCATTGGGAATCTCTTAATATAAAATGACTTCAATAAGAAATTAAAGCTGGGTTAACCAGTCTCAGGTTTCTAGAAATGTCCATTGCTCCTTTAGATGGCTGAAGAGGGAATCGATTGGGGAAGGTGCCAGAGATGCCCTTTCAGCATCGGAGGGTTTTAAGAAGTCTCTTGCTGGGTGTTTTCAGAAGGGGACGTGCTGCAAATCAGATTAATTTGGGAAGTCTTGGCACAAGAAGAGCATGGGACAGCAGAGCACCTTGGGACTTGCCTGGTTTTCCCTGCTGTGTGATGCTTTTGAAGGCTTTTGGTGGTTTATTCAGAATTCCAGCAACGTCCCTCTCCTCCAGCCCGTTGTTTTTCGCTTTCATGGCATGCTGGAATGTCTTGTTGCTTTAATAAATTGCCTAAGCACAAAAGCAGGCCCTGCTTGGGTATTTCTGTTATCATTTCTCCGTGCTTCAGCGAACACTTGCTTCAGTCCAAAAAATACGAGGTGATTGGCAAATACACTGAGAAATGCTATAGAAAGTATTTATTCCTGTGATAGATAGGAATGGTTTGGACAATTTGGTTCCTGATCGTGGTGGTAGGACATACATCCTTGCATCTTGCTGAAATAATTAAATACAGTTTGCCAAAGGAAGTGTGGATGAGCCTCCTCTGTGAAGGTATTGACGTTTTTAATGCGCCTTTATGGTCCTAAGAATGAAGCAAACAGGGAGAAAAACCCTCTCTTTAGTGTCTTTTGCATTCCGTGGAGGTAATTGAAAGAGTTGGAGAACTCTGGTTTTCATTAGAAGGGAAAGAAATTCCAATTTATTGAATCATTTCTGTTTGCAGGTTTATGAAATAGCTTATTTGTTCAGGCAAATGCCAAGAGGCATCTGCAGCTCTGATAACCCGAGACATTAACTCTGCTCAGACATTATTTTTGCTTACAGTCAGGAGAATAAAAAGTTGACAGGGAAATAATGTGTTTTAATGAAGTATTCATCACTTCTCCCCATTTTTCATCATTAAAACATCCATTTCAATTTAGAAATGGACCTGGGAAGTCATGAAATCTCTCATGCAGAACAGATGGTTTGCAGTACAGATGGAAAAAATTCAAGCTGTTCCTAAACATCAGTCTGTGTATTTTAAGCAATTAACTGCTTTTTCTGGAGGTACAATGGGTCAATTCCTTTTCTCTTTTGCCATGGCAGAGGTGAGTAGCCCAGAGTGATTAAGCTCAGATTTTGTTTTCAACCAGCTAAATGAAGCTCGTATTTAAAATACTGCATTTGATTAAACACAAAGGGTATTATTTTGGTAGATTGTAGGGTAGGTCAGAAGGATTCTGGGGCATTTTTGTGGTTCTCTTTTCCTAACTAATGAGGGCTTCTTGAGCTTCCTTTGTGGGCCACAGTCACAGTGGGGTTTTCCATGCAAGTCCCCTGTTTCTCTGGATGAGATTCTCCTCCTGCTTCCTCTGGAGGTGGGAGGACAGGGTGTGATTGCTCACTGTTTCTGTGCTGGTGTTAATTAGCTTGTTAATTTGTCGGGATGCTCCTTGTGGTTGCATTTAACATATGGCTGTGTTTGGCAGGGGCGTGACCTGTAGGAGCTGGTGTCTGTGTGTATCTGTATTACATACATTTCTATTTATTGCTTTTTTATCCATCTCCTCTGAGGGAGCATTCGAGGGTTACTAATGAGATTTCATGAGGTGAATGGAGAGGGAATTTTAAATGGGCCAATAGTGACAGGACAAGAGGGAATGGTTTTAAACAGAGGGCAGGGATGGATGGGATATTGGGAAGGAATTGTTCCCTGGGAGGGTGGGGAGGCCCTGGCACAGGGTGCCCAGAGAAGCTGTGGCTGCCCCTGGATCCCTGGAAGTGTCCAAGGCCCAAAGCAAGGACTGCCTGCACAAAGTGGGATTTTCATGGAACTGGAGCAGGTCCCAGCCATTGGATGTGCTCCTGACTGGAGCTTTTAGAGGTGGAGATTCCCTTTTTCTCTTTGTGTGCTTGCTGTGATCCAGCACACACCCTGGGAGACACTCGGCAGTGCATTTTATTCCCCAAGATAATCTTTTCAGAAGCATTCCTAAACTCTCCTGTGAGGCTTTAGAGCTTCCTAATAATGCAGAATCATGGATTCATTGTAGGGTTTGGCTTGGAAGGGACCTTAAAGCCCATCCAGGGCCACCCCTGCCATGGGCAGGGACACCTTCCACTGTCCCAGGCTGCTCCAAGCCCTGTCCAGCCTGGCCTTGGACACTTCCAGGGATCCAGGGGCAGCCACAGCTTCTCTGGGCACCCTGTGCCAGGGCCTCCCCACCCTCCCAGGGAACAATTCCTTCCCAATATCCCGCCTATCCCTGCCCTCTGGCAGTGGGAAGCCATTCCCTGTGTCCTGTCGCTCCCGGTCCTTGTGAAACATCCCTCTCCAGCCTTCTTGTAAACCCCCTTTAGGTACTGCAGGGATCTGAGATCTCTGGGATCTGCTTGGAATCTTTTACGTTTGTGAGATCTCTGAGATCTTTACATCTTTGGCCCGTGCCACCTTTTACATTTGCCACACTGCAGGACTGGCTTCTCCTGGTGTGTGGGTGAAACTTCATCACCCCATCCAAGATGGGATTTGGCCCAAGATGGATAAAATCCTGTATTTTGGGTGTGCTGGGGATCAGCTTCCAGCTCACAAAGGTTTATGTGGTGGATGCTGCGGCCAGAGCGATTTCAAAGCTTCCAACTCCGCTGATTTTTGAATTGAAAACCTGCAGAGATGGTTTATATTCCACGTCCATCAGCTCCCAGGAAATTAAATATGTTTCTGGAGTATTGCAGACAGTGTGACCTCGCTGGATTGCAGGATCCATCTTGGGTGCAATATGGAACAGGGTGATGCCTTCGCTGCGGGCCAGGAGCACTTTCCTGTGGATCAACCATGGATAAACCACAGAGAAATGCTGATGCTGTGATCCCCCAGTGTCTGGGCAGGATCAGCCCTGCTCCAGCCACCTCTGGGAGCAGACACCGAGCTCTGGCTCCGAAAGGAAGTTGTCTTGACATCCAATTCTTCCCAAAGAGCCCAAACAGTTCCTTGTGAAATCAGGAATTTAGGCAGGCTGGCATTCTTTTACCCTACAAAAGCCAACATTTCACATGGTTTATTGGCGTTGTGTCTTTTCCCAGCACTGCTCCTGTCTGACAGGCTCCAAATCCAAGAGATTTCGAAGGATTTCTGCCAGCTCCTCCCTCAGCAGTGCCCCCCAGGCAGGGTCAGGGTGGGGGCTCCGAAGGGGGCTGCTCCCTTGTGCTTCCCTTCTTTCCTCTCAGGACCCCAAACATTGCCATTCCTGTTCATAAGAATAAGCAGCTGAATAGGTAAATAAATTTTAAAAAGCAGATTAAATGAGGTTTTGCGTTTGGTCCAGAGCTGTGGGACCTGTGCTGAATTAAATTAAAAACATTAAGGAGCTCTAACCGCAACGGAATCGTGGAATGGTTTGGGTTGGAAGGGCCTTAAAGGTCATCTCCTTCCACCCCCTGCTACGGGCAGGGAGAGATGCCACTCACTAAATCAGGTGGCTCCAAGCCCCATCCAGCCTGGCCTTGGACACTTCCAGGGAAAAGGCATCCACAGCCTTTCTGGACAACATCTTAGAGCAGTACTTGGTATCCCAGAGGAAAAACAAAGGCAATTTGAAGTGTTTTTCAGTTGTACACAGAGAAATGTGTGTATGGGGCAAGTGTCAGATCAGATATTCCCATTCTGCTGGTGGAGGGAAGGAGCCCTTCAGTTGCTGCAGATTTCACCTGTAATAAGTACAATAGTGAGGAATATCAGTGTGGACAGTGCCCACAGCTCGTAAGGAAAATCAAATTCAGCCTCCCCTTGGATTTTCAGCGTCCTGAACGCCAGCGAGGCTTCTAAGCAAGAAAATAATGGATCCGTGGTGTGGTTGACACATTGCTGGGATTATTTCAGGTGATTTGCTGGGAAGGTGATGTTTTTTCCTTGGCTGTGAGCATTTTGCTGCATTCCTGGGCCGCAAGAAGAGGCCCCGCTGAAGAAGAGCTGAAAATACAGCTCAAAGATTGGACACGCTGGTGTGGCATCTCAGCAATTACTCACAACCCAAGTGAAAGAAATACCAAATCCAAACCAGCCAGAAACAGGCACCGGGTAAAAGCCACATTCACATTCAGTTTCCATTCTTTAAATTGCTCCAAGAGGATTGAAAAAATCCTGGGAGCATCAGGCAGAAGGGCCAGAGAGAGGCAGGAGTGTCACATCATTTGTGGCTATTTCTGTGTGCTAATAAGCCAGTAGCCTTGATGGCTGAAATATTATCCCAGTACATCAAATATTCATTTTCCAGCTAAGGGAAAAAAGGCATCTGCTCATCTTGGCTGCTGCCACCTTGTAAATTCTGATAAACAGATGTAGAACAATCAGCACCAAAGAAAGTGCGAGCACCAAACCTCCTTCTCAACTTACTGCACTCAGAATTTCCGACTGTATTTCAGTTTGCTGAGAAATACTTAAATAAATTTCATTTATTCCCCTGGTAGCTTCAAACAGCGCAGGTGGAATCGTCATCCCTGGATGTGTTCCAAAGCTGTGGGGATGTGGCACTGGGGGACAGGGTTTAGTGGTGGTGGTGCTGGTTGGGCTTGGTGATCTTGGAGATCTTTTCCAACCTGAACGATTCTGGGATTCTCTGCAGTTATTTTTAGTATTTTCACCTGGAAACCTAAAGCGTTTCCACATTTTTCTCGGAAAATAACCATGAGTTCAGAAATCACTGGACTTGCAAGAATCATTCACTTTTTGAAGTCCAAAGCTTACTACATTACTCCCAGAATTGTATTTTGTGAGGGGCTGTACTGAACACAGAGACACTGAGCTGTCCTTTTCCACCCCTTCTGTCCACGAGCTCCTGGGCTGGATGTTCCTCCAAAGACTGGATTTTTGCCTGAAGATCTCAATCCTAAAAGTTACTATTTAATGGCTGAGTGGCCATGGATGTTTAAAGCTCAAAACACGAAATACAAGTTGCAGAACTCCTGGAGGTGGGAGAAGGTCCCTCCTCACGGGTGGGCTCCTGCAGGTTCCTGCTGTGGTTTTCTGCTCCTTTCTACTGAAACATTCCAGCTTCCCAGAGGTATTTCTTGTGTGGGTGCAGCGTTTCCAGCCTCAGGGAAGGTGGGACGGCAGGAGCTCTGCTCTGTGGTTAGGAAGGTTTGAAATCAGAGCTTGAAATGGAGAGAGAGGGATGGCTCTTTCCCTGTGCTCCGTGTTCTGAGTGCCAGCGCCAGCAGCAGCCTCAGACACACCAAGGTGAGGGAAAATAAGGTGAATTTTAAGTATTTTTGGGCCTTCTGGCACAGAGTTCAGTCACAGAGTTCAGCAAAGATGAGGCAAAGCCCAGCTGGCACATCAGAGCCAAGAGGAGATTTCCGAGAGGTGAGGGGTTTATTAAATCGTGGAGCCACTGGAGGAGGAGTGTTTGCACACCCCCAGTGGGATTATTTTGTTCAAATTAAAAAGGCATTTAAATAGTGAAAAATACAGGAATAATTTCTTTTAATAGTGAACTTTCTGGGTTAAAAAGTCATTATTTGAGATGCATCTGAACATCCCTGCTACGAACACCTCCCTAATTCAAACCTGAGAGGAGGGCAGTGTGTTCTCACCAGGGAGGAGTGACAGGGATAGTTTTGGGGTAAATTCAGCAGCTTTGGGTACCTGGTGGCTGTCTCTGGTTCCCCCAGGCTGTGCCAGCTCCCAGTAACACCCACCAGCTGATATGACTTTCATTCCCTATGTGTTAACCCACAGCAAGTATAAAACAGTAGAAAATGATAAAAAAAAAATATTTTTAATCTATGTGAAATTAGCCCTTTGTGTTGCCAGTTCCTGTTCCTGCAAGGCAGCTCTGAGAAGGTGATTTTCTGCCAGGGTCAGGTTTGGGTTTCCTCATTCCAGATCCACCTGATGAGTTTTGTGTCTTCTGGTGCCATGGGAAAAGCAAGGCCAAGCCCCACATGACAAAATCACAGAATTCCCGCCTGGTTTGGGCTGGAAGGGACTTTAAATCCCATCCAGTGCCACCCCTGCCATGGACAGGGACACCTTCCACTATCCCAGGCTGCTCCAAGCCCCGTCCAGCCTGGCCTTGGGCACTGCCAGGGATCTGGGGCAGCCACAGCTGCTCTGGGAAACCCATTCCAGGGCCTCCCCCCCCTCCCAGGGAACAATTCCTTCCCAATATCCCATCCATCCCTGCCCTCTGGCAGTGGGAAGCCATTCCCTGTGTCCTGTCCCTCCATCCCTTGTCTCAGTCCCTCTCCAGCTCACCTGGAGCCCCTTTAGGCACTGGCAGGGGCTCTGAGGTCTCCCTGGAGCCTTCTCCTCTCCCGGTGAGCACCCCCAGCTCTCCCAGCCTGGCAGACTCCCTCGCTTCCCTGTTCCCGGTCACTCCAGCCAAATCCCGTCTCGGAGGTGTGTGGGAAGTGCCCCACAGGTGGAACGAGCAGGAGCCACGTCTGGCTGGGGTTTCATGCCCTGCTCTGTGCAGAGGTGCTGCTTGCTCACCCCCAGCTCATCCTCCTGCCTGCAGAGATGCTTGGATTGCCTTCCCTGCCCGTTCCTGGAGAACAGGACTGGCACACAAATGTCCTCCGTGCTTTGGAATGGCTGGAGCTTCTCCACTGTTCAATCCTGCAGCTCCAAGGGTGTCTCTGGCCTTCTGAGCCCATGGGTGATGTGCATTAATGTGACACTGGGCCCCTGCTGTCCCCATCGGTGGCTTCAGGGGGTTGGTGGCTGCAGGGAGGGACCAGCAGGGCCTTTCCTGAGTTCTCCTTACTGGGATGGGAGTCTGTCTTGGGGTGATTCTCTGACCATACTGTATTCCCCATCTCCTGCTTGATCTCTAGTGAACCTTTAAATTGCAAAGGGGGGAGAGAGAAGCCGAGAGACCTCTTCAAAGCGGCCAGCTTGACCTTGTAACTAGCATGTTTTGCATTCTTTTCTCTCCCGATTCTGACAACATTTGTTGGTTAGAGGACTTTTGCTCTCTAGTCTCTTCAGCTTTCAGCGGAGAAGGGACTGTGATCTACCTCAGCAGCTTCTGTTCCTTTTTGGACTGTTTTTGGCTTGCTTTTCAACCGAGACCAGCTCCCTTCGCCGGTCCTGCTCGGCGGGACCCTCCAAGGGGGATTGTCGGACCCTGCCCGGCCCAGCCCAGCTCAGGACTGCAGGTTTTACCTACAGAAAGAGCCCTAAAATCCACAGTCCTCTTTTAGGGGACAGGGGAAGGGGCTTCAATATTTCCTTTTTTTTTGCCCTGTGGCAGCGGGCGACTCTTTTTGTTAAATAAATAGTTTTTTTCACATTCAGTCGAGAAATTATTTTCCTGAACCCGTGGGGGAGGTGCTGCCGGGGCCTGCTTGCCTGGCAGGCAGGAGAGAGAGAGTGAGATGCCCCTCTCGGGTTTGTGTCCAAACCAGCACAGAGTCCCTCATTTCGGGAGCACACGTTGGGGTGTGGGGACGGAATCCTGGTGGCGGAAATTGTGTCGCAGAGGAAGATTTCTCTCATTTTCAGGCCTTTCCTGCAGGTTTGGAAATGTTGATGCACAACATCTTGGCTTAGCCCGCTGTGGTGCAGCAGCAGCAGTTGGCATTGAAGGCCTGAGGGTGGCTCTGGGCTTGGTATCAAATACTGACTTATCTTTCCTGTTTGATACGAAGGTGTGAGCCTGTGCAAGGTCACTGTCCTCTGACTGAGCAAATCCCCGTGCTCTTGGATGCTTTAAGGAGGTTAAGCCCTGTTTTTTGCCAGCTTTTTCTGCCAGATCAGTGTGCAAAGGAGTGTTTTTCCTCCTTTTCGTATGTCCGAGTTGATCTCTGAGTTGAATTCCTCCCTTGAAATTATTCCTGTGTCTCATTTGCAGCCAAGGTGGAAATAAAAAGCAATGAGCTGTTTGTACCTCGGCAAAAAAAATTTAGGAATAGAGGAAGTCTTGCAGGAAAGCTCTTTCTCGTAGGGTTTCCAGTCTGGGGTCAAGATCAAAGGAGTCTTGAGCTCTTGGATGCTCATCTGTATGAAACTGGACCTCTAAACCAGTTGAGATTTTCAGAACACTGCTTCACAGGAAATATTTATTATTCTAAGTGGAGAAAAAAATCCCCAGGAGTTTACTTGTAAGTGACTATTTTCCAAAAAAAATATTCCCCAGCTGAAAAAGTGGGACATGAAAATGACTTCCACACTGAGGCATGAATTTCGTGGGTTTTCCCATCTTCTTCTTAACCCCCCAGAGGCCTCATGAGCCAATTACACACATATTTTTCCTTCCTTTAAAGGCTTTGCTAAAACCCAGGGTATTGTAGGGATGGGTAGGAGCTGGAGTTGGCTCTGGTAGTGCAAATGTGACCACTTTTGTTTGTTATCTTTAAAAAGCACCGAGAGCAGCGAGTTGGCTCCTCCCCTGCTGTGTTCCCTGTAGGGACACGGTGGTCCCAGTCACAGAATCAGAAAATCCCAAACTGGGATTGGAAGGACCTCAAAGCCCATCCAGTGCCACCCCTGCCATGGGCAGGGACACCTCCCACTGTCCCAGGCTGCTCCAAGCCCCGTCCAGCCTGGCCTTGGACTCTTCCAAGGATGGGAATCGCCCACCTTGGCTGAGTTGAGGGATCAGGGATGGCTCTTGGAAGTGTGATGAGTTCAGATGCTGGCTGGGAGAGCAGAGCAGGTGCAGGGCAGCTGGCAGCTGATAAGGATGTCCTTTGCTCCCTAGTCCAGGATAAGAGAGCAAATCCTTGTGGATCCCTCTCGGTGTTGATCGGGAGCCTGGCGCCATCCCTCTGCTCACCTTTGCTCTGAAACTCTGATTAAGTTATAAACTTGGGGAGGCAGGGAAGCTTAGGCAGGTGTTTAGATCTGACTGAGATTTCCCCTCGTGGGTTCCCTGCCCCGTGGCAATCCTGGCAGCCTTTCCCTGGCATCCCCTGTGTGCCCATCCGCGGCGCAGAGCCTTTGATCCACGCCGCTGGCGGGACCTGCGCGCGAGAAATTCTTCATTTCCCTTCTCCTCCCAAAAAAACAAGAAGCAGAAGCAAAGAGCTGGCCTTGGACTGCTTAGGGATTTGAAGATAACAGACAGGATATGAATTTTCACGCAGGCAGTTTGCTGGAAGCGAGTGGAAGTGAGACAGGAGCATTGAATGCTGGAGCTCAGCTCCTCCTCTCTTTGGCAAACTGTTGGAAATGAGTCCCTAGAAACACGTTTGTATTTTAGTCTGGTGGAGATGAGGAGCTGAGGTCCTGTTTTGAAAGTGTACAAACGGTCTGGGAGCGTGGGGGGCTTTTAAAAACCCATTCTGTGTGTCGGGCATCTTGTGGGGTGCAGGCAGCCCCTCCTGGGGTTTGTCACAGCTGCCCACTCCCAGAAAATGTGGGAATCCTTCCTTGCTGGGGACTGTGCTTTGCTTTTCCAATCAGTGCTGGCTCCCTGAGCGTTTTTAGGGGATGAAGCCTTTTCCATGGCCAGCAAATGGAAGCTGATTTTTTTCTGAAGTGTTTGAAGTTGGGTTGATCTCGGATAACAACCCTGGGATGGCTCAAGTCTTGGATGCTTTTGGTGCTCCGACCTAACGTGCATGTTTAGGTTGGGTTTATCATTCAAGACACATCTCAAAGGACTGAACACTGTGAGGGTGCTTGGAGAAGCCTTTCCAGGCTCAAACAAGCCTCACGTGGTCCATCTGGAATTTCATCCATGGAGCTTGCTGTGTTTTATGCTCTCTGGTCCTTCCAAGCTGCGTGAGGTGACACCAGACTGAGAAGTCATGCAGGTGTTTTAGTGGAAAACTTGGGTCCTTGCATCAAATTCAGCTGTGTGGTGCTTCTTAGGGATCCTTCAGGCTGACCTGGGCAGATCCATCCGAGGGAAAATGGAGAGAATCTCCCAGAAGTGCCTGTGGGAAATGCCTGGAAATGCTGCAGGAACACGGGCAGGAAGGGAGCAGTGAGCATGGCGACAGTCTTTGGAATGAGCTGAACACAAAACTGATGGCAAACAGCTCAGACATCAGGATGTCTAATTTGTCTATTAGAATAAATACCTGCACACCGCACAGGGGCATCCCTTGGAACAGACCCGGGTATTTAATGGTAAACTTCTGAAAGCTCATTAATGCTCACGGGGTAGGAGTGTCCCAGGAGAAGGCTGTTCTGTGGATTCAGCTTTCCTTGCCATGAATATGCATTGCCATGGAGTCAGCTCGGCCATGAGGTCCTCCCTAGGCAGCTCCCCAGGGATCCTGGGCTGGAATTGCACCTTTCTGCTTGTGCTCCCTGGAGCTGCGGAGTTCAGGAGTCTCCCTTGCTGGGACCTTGGCAAGGGAAGGAACCTGGAGCAAGTGGAGTGTCTGGCTGTGCTGTTGCGCTTTCGCTGCCTGTTTGTGCCATGATTTTCTGTGGCACTGTCACTGTGCTGGTCCATGGGGTGGAACGTGGGTGGGATATTCCTTTCCACATCAGGAACAAGGCAAGGTTTGCAGTGCTGCTGCTGCCTTCAGTTCGGCTGTCCCAAATACTTGTGAAGATGCGTGCACAAATTGCCCAGATTTGCCACGTGTCACCCCTTCCCGAGCTCACTAAAGCACTTCCCTTCTCTCAGCTGGAAATCTGCCCCGAAAGGTCCCCCAAGGCTTTGTTTCTCCACGTGGGGACATTCCCAGCAGCGCGTGGGGAGATGTGAGGGATGAGCCTGGAAGCGTTGCTGAGCTGATAAAGCAGTGACAGCCTGGCATGGTGTCGGCAGCTCCAGGGGTGCTCCGGCTCCTCACCGGACACAGCCTCACCCCTGCCAGCTCACAGGGCTCCTGGAAAGGTGGAAGGATGGTTTTGTTTGATGGGCTTTCATTCTTGCGAGAGGTAGAGCCAAATGTCTCGTGAGGCAGGTACGTGGAAGAGCTGTGCCAGGTTTCTCCAGCTGGTCCTGGTCCCTGGCAAGCTGGGTGTGGGTCAGCAGTGCCTGCAGCCAGAGGTGTGCCCCGTCCTGGGGGCAGTTTGGGCACCACCACACAGAAAAGATCTAAAGTCGTTCTTCCAGAGTGCCCAAAGGAAGGGCACAAGGATGGGGAGGGGTCTGGAGGGGCCTGTGAGGAGCAGCTGGGGACACTGGGTTTGTTCAGCTGGAGCAGAGCACACTGAGGTCAGACCTCCCCGGGGGCTGCAGCTCCTCCCGAGGGCAGCTCCCATCTCTGCTCTCTGTGCCAGGGACAGCACCCAGGGCACGGCTGGAGCTGTGCCAGGGCAGGCTCAGGCTGGAGATCAGGGAAAGGCTCTTCCCCCAGAGGGTGCTGGGCACTGCCCAGGCTCCCCAGGCACTGGGCACGGCCCCGAGGCTGCCAGAGCTCCAGGAGCGTTGGGACACCGCTCCCAGGGATGCACAGGGTGGGATTGTTGGGGTGTCTGGGCAGGGCCAGGGATCCATGATCCCTGTGGGTCCCTTCCAGCTCAGGCTATTCCATAATTTTACAATTCTTTCTCTGATGTGTGACCCTCCAGAACTTCAGTGTCTGCTGAGCCTGTGCCCTGTTGTTGCCTGGAGAAGGGCACAATCCATGTGGGCACAGCTTCCAGTCCTTTCCACGGAGCTGTGATACTTCTCGGGTCGACAAAGTAGAATAATAATTCCATCTGGAGCTTTTGGGTGTCTCCAAAGCGGCTGGGACACCAGCAGTGCTCCCTGAGCATCCCACTGGATTCTGGTATCGGCTGCCTCGTGCTGCTGTTGAGTGGAGCACAATACTCCTGCAATACAACTGGCAGGAGATGTCAGCAGGAAGATTTAAGGGTGCCTGGGTGGGGGGATGTGTCCCTGTGCACACAGAGGCTCTGTCCTAAGGATAGCAGGGAATTGCGTTTCGGATTTCATGGAGCTTTTCCCTTTTCTCCTCAGGAATTGCAATGCAAATTGCCTGGCAATTGATTCTCAGCCAAATCAATTTCTGAAGGGAATTTTGTTATTCTAACAGTCTCTTATGCACAGCCAGTATTAAAGGTTAAGAACTTGAGGAAAAAAAAAAAAAAACCAGGAAAATTGAGACCAGAACTCTATTACCGAGGTATTCACCTCGTTCCGTACAGGAAAAGCACAAGTCCTAATGCTTTCACAAGGAGCCGCTGATGATTTCCAGTAGATCAGAGTGTAATTAAATCAATTTTCTATTAATGTGCTTTAATCGTTAAGAAAAGCTCATTAGGCAGCTTTTCATCCTGTGTCAGCAGCATCTTGTTTGGGGTAAGGACCTGAGGATCCAAGGCTTACAACAGATGATTATAATCAGCCTGTAATCCAGCCCTGAGCTGCGCTGAAGTATTGATTTGTTACGAAAACAACCCCAGGCCGTGTTCTACAATTGAAACATTGACATTATCGGCTGCAATTGCTGCAACAGAGCTCCTGTTTAACCAGCTGGGCTCCCCAGGCTGCTCCCGGGTCGCTCCTGCCACAGCTCATCTGCCTGAAGGATCCTCTCCGAGATTTTTTGGCCCTGGCTCGACACTGAGTGCCTCAGGATCAGTGACACGGGATGGTCACGGTGCACTGGAGGTGGAAACAGCCTTTTACTAAACATTCCCCTGCTCTGAAGTGTTGGTGTGTAGAAATTCAGTGTGGAAATGGTTTACTTTGCCTGGGAATGGCTGATTTTCTACTCTGACTTGGGGTGGTTTGCTCTGTGCCTGTGGACTAAAGCTGATTTTTAAAGAGGTTGAAGAGTTAATCAGCCAGTCCCAAGGAAGTTTGGGAGGGGAGATTTAGGCAAAGTCCACGTGGACCTGGAATTGTAAAAAGAACTATTTAGAGCTTGATTCTGGGCCCGATTTAGTAGATTTGAGTGATGTTCCGATATAAATTTGCAGGTTGAAAGCAGCTGATGTGTGGCTGAGGAGAGGCAGGACAGGGAGGATGGAGCTGTTGTCCTGGAAAAGGTGGAGAGGAGGAGGATAGGCCACATGTGAAAGGGGAAAACAAATCACATGGAGCTGCTGGAATGATGATGAGGATGGAGCAGCAGCCCGGGAAGGCTGGGACACTCTGCTGGGGAATCGGGAATACCCTCAGGGTTTATGGAGGAGCAGGGACACCAGGAGCAACAGGAGAATGGGGATCTGGGGCACAATTCTGGTCAGGCTGGGAAAAGAGGCTCCTCAGTTAAATAAAGTTGAAGGTGACAAGGCAAGAGGTCATCTTTTCATCTCTCCTTCCCTCTGCAGGTGCTCCCAGCAGTCTGAATTGAGAGCGGAGCGTCCAAATGGGAGCGGGGCGGGAGAACTCTCCGTGCATTTTCCTCAGGAATGAGTTCACTGTGAACTCTTTGTTTGGGAGAAAAGAAGGGACAGGGCACAAGGGAACAGATTTCAAACAAGAGCAAGAAGAGAGCCATTTCAGCAGGTGCAGTCTCATTTCAGCAGGACAGGCAGGCGGCCAGGGGACAGTCAGAGCTCTGCCGGGGTGGAGAGTTGCCGGGATGAA
>VWPU01014069.1:68527-79837 GCA_013398955.1 Callaeas wilsoni | reverse complement strand
GCGGCAGCTGCTTGTGGAAGCCCGCCTGCCTCTGCCCAGCCCCGCTGCTTTCTGCCGCTCTGCCGGGCTTCTTTGCTACACTTTAATCTGACACCCAGTCCCCGCGGGAGCCCTCGGGGCTCCTGGCATGGCTCCGGAGTCTTTGCTACACTTTGTTTGCCACCCCGGGTGTGCCCGCCTCTGCCGTTCCAGCTTGCTGCTGCGAGGTTTCCCGCTGCAGTCCATTCAGATTCCCGAGTGGCCCCGGGCCCGGCTGCTTCCCGTGAGCTCCCAAAGGAAGCCCCTTCTCCATCTCTCCCGCGCTCTCGCCCGCCATTACCGTGCGGAGAGAGGCGGCCGAGCTCGCGCCACAGCGCCCCCTGCAGCCGCGGGGGAATCATCGCAGCCGCCCCGCCCGGCCGGGAGCCCCCAGCGCCCCTGCCGGCCGTGCCCGGAACTGCACCAAAGGGGAAGGCGCCCGCAGCCCAGAGAAGGCCGTCGCTGGGTCTCGGGGTTTGTTTGTTGGTGCTGCCGCTGCTGCGGTTTGTTTGCCTCGTTATACACACACACGCTGGTAAAGAGCTGTTATTCCTGTTCCGTATCTGTGCCTGAAAGCCCCGTAATTTCAATGTTACAATAATTCAGAGGGAAGGGGGTTATGTTTTCCATTCCAAGGGAGGTTCCTGCCTTCCTTGGCAGACACTTGTCTTTCAAACCAAGACATACCACCACAGACTTTGTGCTTCTTTAAATAGAGAAATGTCTTTCTCTGAAACCTTGTCCTCATTCTCTTCCTGAGCCTGAGACATGGACCCGCAGGCATTGCACGGATAAAAATTTCTCCCATCCCAAGCGTTTGGTAGCTACCTTCCAGCCCTACTCCAATGGCAGCTCTCATTCTTCAGTCCTGTCTCTAGCCTTCCTTTTCTTGGCAATGGGTGGAGATGGCCCTGAAGCCATGTAGCCAGACCTGAGACTTTTTCTAGCATAAGTCTCCTACCATTTCCTTCTGGTAGCCCCTTCCTGGCTCTGCCTGCAGCTCCAGGCTTTCTTTCAACCCTAGCTCTCCCTTTCTGGGGAAGCTCTAGAGAAGGGTGCTGAGCCATTTTCCAGATGAAAGGTTTCTCTAAGCCCCAGTCTCTTTGCAGGCCCCCACTTTGCTTTGGCAGCCCATTGCTGTCCTTGTTTAAATTGTATGTCAAGGCTTCTTCTGTCCATCAGTCTTACTCTGAACCTAATTTTTTAGCTGAACCTTTTGACAAGAACTGCTGTACAAAAGGTGATTCCCAGACAAAGCCTCCTGACAAACTAAAATAATCTTTGGCATACCATTTCTGACCCTGTTCCAAACACAACCCTAAGCTTTCACTTTCTGTCATCCTTAACTGTAGTTCTTGCTTTCCATCTGAGCCTTAGAGCTGGAAACCCAGATAGAGTTCTTCCAGCCCGTGTATCCTGGCAGCCCCCACTTGGTCTTGGCAGCCCTTTTCCTTCCACAATCCAAGTGCAGCTCTAGGCTTTGTCCCTCTCACAGCTCTAACCCTAATCCTGGCACTGGCTCTCATATTTCCACAGAGCAATTGAAAAGACCCCACAGCCATTGCCTGGATGAAAACTGACCCAGCCCAGCTGTCCTGCCAGCTCCTGCTTGGCTTTTGAAGCCCCGGCTCAGCTGTAAGCTCTGGCTTTCACTCAAGCCTCTTCTTTTTTGTGAAGAACTGCAGGGAAGACCCCTAACCCATGGCTCACACCAAAGCTTTCACTCATCCTGGGACTCTGGGCCGCTCTCACTTGTCTTTGGCAGCCCCTTTCCAGCTTCGCTTCAGCAGTAACGCCAGGCATTCTGCTTCTGAGCCCGACCCCGTGACTGCCCGTGGGCTGTGAGGAAGGGATATAAGGAAGGGCCCACAGCCATTTCCTGGCAAGAAGTGTCCCACATGGGTCTCTTGGCAGCCCCTGTCCCCAGGTGCGGTGTAACCTTTCCTTTCAGTCCAGACCCTGACCTGAGCTGTTTTCCGGCTGAGCTATAGGGAACCTTCTAACCCATTTCCCAGGCCAGCCTCTTTACCTTTTGCCTTCCCTTTCCAGCCCCACGTGAGTGCTAGACTCTGGACCCTGATGCTGGTTTTCCAGCAGAGCCTTAGCTAAGCTCCCCAGCCTTTTTCCTAATGAAGACTTTTTCCCAGGTGAGGCCTCATGCAGTTCCTTTGTTGCTCGGGTGAGCTCTGCCACCTCTGCACTTCTGGGTTTTCTTTTTCTTAGCCATAGCCTTGATTTTCCTGAGAAGCTGTAGAGACATTTTCCACCAACTGCCTGGACCAGTGCTTTCTCCTAGCTGAGCATTCTTGGAAGCTGCTATGTACTTTTGCAGCCCCACTCCAGCTCTGAACTTTATTTGTCTCAGCATTATCCCAACTCTAATCTTATTGCCAAGGTCATTCTTCAGGAAGGTGTCTGCAAACTCAGGTCTTCAGCAGCCCCTGCTTTCTTCTAGTGGGCCCTTTCTGGCCTCCCTCCAGCTATGGATTTTGGCTTTTCTTCAGCTCTAATCTTAATTTCACGTTTGAAGCCCAGCCAAGGGCTGCCAGGGGAGGCTTCTCCCAGGCCAGGTGTTCTGTGCTCTGGCAGTGCTGTTACAGCCCCACTCCCACAGCTGTCCTGTGCACATGGAGGACCTGTTCCCCGGGCTTGCCAGTGATGCAGAACACGGTTGAGCTGGGGTTCCTTAAAATTTTATGTGCATATTTCTGGATTTTTTTTTAAAGTTAGAAAACTGCTGTTTCAAAGTCAGTCAGACAGGGATTGGGCAACATTAATTCACTTTTCCCCTTCCTTCTCATTCGTTCCACAGGGATGCCGGGCAGCCGTGCCTTTTGTCAGCAGGGCTGTTGAAGGATGTGGATGCTAGCACAGACTGGCTGCTCCTTCCCAGTTTTGCATCCAAGCTTCAGATTTGGATTCTGGCATCGCTGCTAGCATGCAGCATTGGTGGGCAGGATTTTTCCTGTGGAACAGCTGCCTACAGAAGTTCAGTTAATAGTGCTTCTTAGACCTTCACTGGGGTATTTTCATTTTGAGTGTTTCCATCAGTGTCCTTTAAATACCCTCCTGAGATGTGAGATGGTGTGGTTGAAATACAGCAAAAGCCTTGGGCACCCCAGACATCAGGCTTCTGGAGAGAGGGAGAGGTGCTGCTTGGAGAGGTGGGCAGCAGGTGCTTCTGCTGCTGCCCTGGTGTGGAGGCAGTAGTGTCTGGAGCTGGCATCTCAAGCTGCCATAAGGAGCTTCGTGATGGACACAAATAGTTTTTCAGCCTGTAAAACAGTTTTAGGGATTTCATGTGGCTTTTAAAGGTACCCTGCGAAGATTTGACAGAAAAGGAGCCAAGAGCACGTTGCTGAGTGCCTGTGATGAAGGGTATGAGCTCTGGTCCAGGCTGCCCCTCAGAGCTTGGCCAGCAGTGCTGCATGCCCCTCGCACTGGGGCTGCTCCTGCTCCCTGTTGCTGTGCAAGGAGGGGTGGGAGATGTCGGGATTGAGTCTCGGGTGGAAAATCTACGTATTTTATATTTTCCTATAAAAACTGCAGTCTGGAAAATGATTTCAAAAAAGCAAGTCTGAGGTTTAAACCCTCTTGGAAACCTTTTCCTTTTCTTGGGATAAGCAACAATGAGAGCATATAACAAGCTGTCAGTCCCTCCTCCCCCCAGGCTGGGTGGCCAGCACCCTGCCTCCCTTAGCCCAACAGCGCTCCCAGAAAACTGAAAATAGTTGGTATTTCCTATCCCCAGGGCAATTATTTGATCCTCTGCAGCTGATCTGAGCTATTCTCAGAGCTAACAGCTGGCCTGGGCAGAGTCCTGGACTGGGGGACCCAGGCTGGGGCAGCCAGGCTGCGTTCTGGAAGGAGCTCCGTTAGCAGCCCTCAGTGCAGGGCTGGCTGTGGTGGGTCCTCTCCTGCAGTCCACGTCCCCGCTTGTGCAGGCTCGCTTGTGGTGCCATTCCCAAAATGATCTGGATCTGGGCAGCCTTCACACAGAGCTCAGTCGTTGTCACACAAGGTGATAAGTATTAGAAATTATTTATTCTTCTGCGGTAATTTAAACACTGACAGTTTTGGATGCAGGGTTGTTGGGCTGACACCTTAATGTTTGTCTGGGAGCTTTGTGCAACTGGAGCTGATCCATCAGGATTTCCTTCTGGTTGCTCTCAGCCTGCAGGCGAGGAGGAGTGTGTTGCAGCATCTTCCCAGCCAGACTGAAGTAGCAAGACAATGAATGTTACTTGCTGTGGTTACAGACTGGTAGCTATGCCGTATGTAAATTTAATTAATATTAGAGAGTATTGTTTGAGATTCTGTTGTCTTTAAAGTTTCAAAACCTGGCCAAGAATATGTATATCACATTAAATCAGGGGATTTCTTTGAGTTGTGGATCCGAGACTGTCTGAGGTCCTCTGAGATCTGTTTATGGGCCAAGGGGGACCCTGAAGAGCTGTTGCTTCCATGCTGGAACGGGTTGCAGGCATGCTAGCATTGTAACTATTTTTGCAAACCACATACTAGGAATTCCTTGGTGTCCTGTGGCAGTTTGTCTTAGATTTCCTGCGTCCAGCACCGTGACTTTACAATGCTTCTTACAGGCTCATGGTCGCAGCGGCATTGGGGGTTTCTCTGTGGACCTCACATACCATGGCAGTGGCTGTGTGGGACACGCTGGGCTGGTGCACATGGGGACACTGGGACCTGCTCGGAGGGTGCTGCCACAGATGCCTCTCACCCAGCCTGCTGTGGCCCAGGGACTTCTCAGATCAGATGGTAACAGTGATATTTCGGACACGTTCAGCTCTTGAGGTGAATGTGGGCCTGAGAACAAGTGAGCCAGGTCAACTTGACACTGTGGTAACTCTGCTAGGTAGTCAGACTCACACAGGGGCTGTGAAATGTTCTCCTGGGCTGGTCCTTGCTCTGCGCAGGCAGTGTGGCCAGGGATATGCTTCCAGAGGCTTGTTAAAAAGCCAGGAATACTTTCGCACTGGGAGACAGCTCAGCACAATTGGAGAAAAGAGGCTGGAAGCTGTTCTTGGTAGAGCTGGGGACCTCCTCTCGGCAATGTGCTCTGAAGTGAGGTGCAATGGGTCCCAGCATCCCTCATGCTGGACAAACTGATCTGATGAGGGACTCTTCCTTAGGGTACCAATTACACTGAGCCTTCCCCAGCCTCCTGAATTTGCCCCATTTGCTCAGTCGTGCCAGCCCTTGCAGGCACTGGATGTGCTGTGGAGTTGCTGATCACTCCAAGCAGAGTTTTGTCTTGGATTTTCCTGGGGATTGAACGCAGAAAGGGCGAGTGCTGTGCTTTTTCCACCTTCAGCCCTCTCTGACCTCAGGCTGGCCTTCCAAAAGCACAGCCCCCAGTATGCAGAGCAGCAGGAGAGCCGGGGTCCATCACGGGCAGCATTCCTCCTGCTTTTGCACCATGTGGCTGCCTGTCTGCTCTTTTCAGCCCCGTATACAGGATAGAAATAAAAATACAATCTAAAATAATATAAAGACAGAAGCAAGGTAGGTGCAGAAAGCCAGGCTTCTTGTTCCAGCACTGCCCCTCATGGGAGCTTGGGACAGAGTTGGGAGAGGAGGCTCTCTGAAGCACAGAGGAGCAGGGCCATGCTGTGTGACATATGGACAGGCTCAGTAGGAGCTTTGGAGTTGAATGGTGCCGTAGCTTGGCTGTTGGACAATGTCTGAGTAGAAGGATCATGAACTGAGGCTGGGGTGTCAGCTGGGCAGTGAATTTCAAGGGAACATAGTGGTTTAGAACAATGGAGGAAGGTGAGAGGAGAACTGCAGCCCACATGAGCAGGCCTCCTTGAGGAGGCTTGATGCTGTCAAGGTATTGTCTGAGCACCTCTTGCTTCATTTCCATGCCTCAGAGCTTTATAGGAGCCAGGAAGGATGTATTGCCTGTGTAGCTGTAAAATCCTTGCCTAGCATGTGTGAGGCTGTGTTTGCAGAAGTGTACACTGCTGTGGGTTGCTGAAGGGACCTGTGGGATACCCAGGACAGTGACAGCAAGGTGCTGCAGGTATCAGGGCAGAGCAGGACCCTGTAGGAGTAAGTGAGTCCTAGCAGCCATGAGTCCTGCTTGCTGGGATCCTGCGCTTGGGGTGTGCATTAGTACCTGTTCGTTGTGCTCCGAACTGAATCCAGCTACTCCTTGGGTGCCATACACTTGATACCTGCTCCCACCATGTGCAGAAGGGTGCTCAGAACATCTCCTGGCTTGGCTTCATCCGAGTGCTCTCATTCTGCTGGGTGGCTGTTGGAGCACAAGTTTCCCGGTCTAATAGTGGTGTAGCAGCTGCACGTACAAATGGAGTCCTTGGTGCTGTGCTTATGTTGCCCAGTACATGCATGAATCAGGTTGCACTTGAGGGTAAGTGCACAAGTGTGTGTTTTGTTTGCTCAGAGCTAGATTTTCAGCAGGTGGTGTTGAGCAAGCAGGAAATTAGATACTTTGGTATAGAGACATGTTATATGGTGGAAAGTCTGGAAAGGCACTTTGGCTTTCATGCCAGCATCCACCTCTTCTTCTGGCATGCAACAGGATGTAGGCAATGGCAGTCTGTCTTTCCATCAGGTATGATCTTGAAAAGCATCCTCAGCAGTGGCCCATCTGTGATGGTTTGTCCTGGACAGTCCTTGGGGCTGCTCACAGCTGTCTGTGACAGTTCCAAAAGGCAGTGCCACCTCCTGTGTGCTGTGGCTTCCAAATGTTGTGTTCCTTTGTCTCTGCTTATGTGCATGAGTTAACATCATACAGGGGTGCCAGGCAGCACACCCTGGCCGAGGCTCTGCGCTCCCTAGGCTGCAGCTTGGATGCCCTGCAAGCGCTGCAGCTAAGCTGGGCTGAGAGGAGTAGTTTGCACATGCCTTTGGGTATATATCCCTGTTATCCTGTTAGCCCTGTTACCACTCTAAAGCTTTATTCCCTTTTCTTCATTTGTTGACCTCCTCTCCCAGACTTGGCAAGCGTGTTTCTGCAATGCCTGTTAATCGTTCTCCTCAAGCCCTGGAGATCTTGTCCCTTTACTGGCTGACTAGTCAGAGCCACTGTGGCTTCTCTGTGCCTTTGCTCTCAGCTCACTTTCAGTGCCCCTTTTTCTCTGAAGATCATATTGAGAAGATCTTTTCCCATTTCTGAGGGAAAACAGAGGTGAATCACTCTGAAGGATGTGCGCTGGATGGAACTGTGTGTACAAATGAGATAGAAGATCGCTCCTCACAGGGAGCTGTGGTTGCTTTTCACAGAGTGCTTGTGGTACTGGTGTTGGGGTTGCATGGCTGGAGTACTCTGCGTGTCCACGGGATTCTGGGAGCACATATTAGTGAGCCTCAGTCTTTGAACTGGGAAAATCAGTCCTCCAGCTGCAGAGGAGACCTTGGCTACTCATATGGGAAGGCTGGTAGAAGAGGGAGAACACACGGTCAGTGCTTGGTCTTGGGTTGGTGTTGGCTCAGTTGTGGAATTTCTGATAATGTTCTTGGCTTCTGCATGGATGCTGTAACTCCTGGAGGAGCCCAGGCAAGAGCAAAAGGAAATAATGGCATGATGTGGACTCAGTCTGGTGTAGGGATGGCTTGTGCTTTCAGAACAATAAAAATAAATCCAAGGGAGGATGTGCCTCAAATTGTGTAACGGAAAACATCATTGCTAGCAGCAGATGCTGTGTAGAGGCTGTGCCACAGCGACTTGGGCTGCTCGTGGAGAGGGACAAAGCACAGCTTTCAGCACTGCTCTGCTCGTCTCTTGAAATGCAACAAGACATTTCCTAGTGCGTGGTCAGCCTGCCAGCATGTGCCATGTTGGTGTGCTCACCGCGTGTGCGTGGTGCCTGGCACTAGGGGCTTGCTGAGGAGGTTGTGCCATGACCTCATGGAGGACTTGTCCTTGGCTGCTGAAGGTGCTCGATGCCTGCCTGGTGCCAGGGGTGTTGCAGGCTGGCAGCATGGGGGTGAGGCATGCATCAGTTAAGAGGTGTACAAAGGCATAAAAACTTGAGCATGGAGAATGAAATCTCCCCACTTGTGACCGTGGCGATAAACCTGCAGCACTTGCATGATGTGCTAGTGAGAACATGTTGATCTCCATATGAAAACCATAAGCTTATTTAGAAAATTGGGCTGTCTCATTTGAGATTAGAGTTTCTCTTTAATCTGCAAATTCTTAATTAGTATGGAAATAGCTTGTTAAGTGGGGTTCTCTGTGCATATATATCCGCATACCAGTGCGGTGGTGCTCCTTAGCAGGTGGTGTGCTTCCCTTTAGGATGATGGACAAGTTCCTGGCTCTGAGACCAGGCAGGATGCTCTGGATACAGCAGGCAAAAGCAGGCCGCAGCACCAGGCAGACATGATTGTGTTCCCTTCCTCCTGTCCAGCTTGTCCCCTAGAAGATGATGGCAAGAGATGCTTGCTCCACAAGATTATCACAGAATATTCTGAGTTGGAAGGAACCCACAAGGATCACTGAGTCCAGTACCTTAAATGAATGGCCCTTATGGGGATCAGACTCACAACCTTGGCATTATTAACATCATGCTTCAACCAACTGTGCATTATGAATAGTACAGTGTGATAAATGCCGCAGGTTCCCTGGTGTCTGCAGTCACAGCTGGCCACAGGGACTCCGGCCCCTGCCAGCCGTTTAAAGGAGCCTTCCACATACTGGAATGGGATGTCATCCTGGGAGCTGGAGCAGGGCCCCACGAGGACCTGGGGTGCTACCATCCTCTCAGGGTGCCCTCTCTGCGGCCAGTTCTGTGTGCAGACAGGAGACCAAGGGCTCTCTCCTGACACTTGTAGGAGTTTCGTAGGGCCTCTTCTTGCATTTGGAAGACTTTGCACATGGTCGGAGTGGGTATCCTGGTTAGAATCACTGAATCATCAAAGTTGGAAGAGACCTTTATGATCATCAAGTCCAGTGGTCCACCCAGCACTACCACTGTAACCCCTAAATGACATCACCCAGTGCCCCATCCAGCCCCTTCTTAAATACTTCTGGGGATGGTGACTCCACCTCTCTGGTGACTTATTCTGGTTCCTGACCACCCTAACAATGAAAAATTTTCTTCTAATATCTCATCTGAATCTCCCCTGTCTCAACTTAAGGCCGTTTACTCTTGTTCTCTCACTGCATGCACAGCACAAGAGACCAGCCCCCACCTCACTATCACCTCCTGTCAGGAGTTGAGTTCCCCCATGAGCCTTCTCTTCTCAAGACTAAAGCTCCCTCAGTCGTTCCTGATAAGACATTTTTTATAGACCCTTCACAAGCCATGTTGCCCTTTGCTGGACATGCTCCAGGACCAAATGTCCTTTTGTCCCCTTTTGAAGTGAAAGGCCCAAAACTGAACATAGTACTCGAGGTGCCTCACCAGTGCCAAGTACAGGGCATTGATCACTGCTGTAGTCCTGCTAGCCACACTATTCTTGCCGCTGGCCTCCTTGGCTACTTGGGCACACTGCTGGCACCCCCAAGTCTCTTTCTGCCAAACAGTTCTCAAGCCACTCCTCCCCCAGCCTGGAGCTGCAGAGGGTTGCTGTGACCCAAGTGTAGGACCTGACACTTCACCTTACTGAATCTCATACAGTTGTCCTTAGCCCACTGATTGAATCTGTCTGGGTGTCTCTGTAGAACCTTCCTACCCCTGAGCAGATTAAGTGGATCTTGAGGTTAAACTGTCTCCTCTGGATCTAACTGATATCCCAGCCTTATTTTATCAAGACAGATGGCTCCAGTTCTAAGGAAATACATGTGTGTACGCTGGGTGTGATACTGTTGTGTGCCTGTAATTAGCTGGAACGAGAGGACAGAGCATACAGAAGACCTGTCTGCTGGTTTGGGACCACTGCTGAATATGGGACTATCCTGTTCTGGGGCTGGTCTGGCCCTTGCTCTGCTTGCTGTGCCAAGCAGCTGGGCTCTGACAGCAATGAGACATGAATGCCTGTAATGTCTGTGTAGAGCTTAGTGTGCTCAAGCTGGGCACAGACAGAAGAAGAAAGACCTATAGATGTTTCTTCTTGGCTCTTTGAGAGAGAGGAGGGTCTGCCGTTCTGTTCCTGGCTGTCCAATGCTGGCTGTGGCCTGAACCGAGCACTTTGAGGATACGGTCTGTCCTGGGCTATGGCCAGTGGTGAGGACTCCTTGGCACTTCCATTCCAAGGGCAAGTGGCTGTGTTTGTGGCTCTGGGTGGCTCTTGCTGCTGAGGGGAGGAAGCACGTGGCCTGGTGGCTGCCTCCTGCGAGTATCAGAGTGGATGCTGTGCAGGGAGCCCCTCTGGGTTTGGCTGTGTCCCCCACAGCTGTCCATGGGTGTGAGTCTGAGTAGAAACAAAGGTCTGTGCCAAGAAGTGATTGCTCTGCTTTGGTCAGGGAGAAACCCCCTCCCGTGCTCTGCTGTCTCGTGTCCTGTCTTGAACCCGTGCCCTTGTCTCCTCTGGTCCGGATGCTCATTCAGAGCGTGCCAGTGGGCTGGCCAAGAGCTCCTCCTGCATTGCTGTGTGCCAGTGCTGCCAGCCCTGCTTCGCTTGCCTAGTGACTGGGCTTCTGTGCTGCCTCTTGTAAACCCCCAAAGCTGGGGGTGGTCTGCAGCCTGCCACACTCAGGGAACTGCAAAAGGCCTTCCTTGATACTGACTTCAACCTGGGAAAAGTTATTCATGGGTCACATTGTGCATCCTGGAGCAAACAGGTATTAAGAATGGGCAGATTATCCTGCCCCACAACCTGGTCCAGAGGTGCCCTAGTGTTGTAGTTTGACACTGGCCCAATGCCATACACCCACAAAAACCGCTTGCTCACCCTCGTCTGCCACAGCTGGACAGAAGAGAGAAAAAAATTAACGAAGGGTTTGTGAGTTGAGTTAAGGACCGGGAGAAATACTTCAAGGGCAAAACATTAAAAAATTTAAAAATACTTAAGACTCAACTTAAAGTTGCGAAGTGGATTTATTACTAACAGAGTCAGAGGAGGATAACGAGAAGTAAAATAAGCCCTTAAAACGCCTTTTCCTCCCTCAACCCCCTCCCTCCTTCCCACCGACAGTGCAGGGAGACAGGGCATGGAGGTTTGGTCAATTTGTCACCCGAGGTTTACTTCCGCTGCTGAGGGAGAGGAGTCCTTCCCCTGTGAGAGCATGGGGTCTCTCCCATGGGAGACAGTTCTCCATGAACTTCTCCAGCATGGCTCCAATCTCACAATCATCAGTCAACCCAAAGCTGCTGCAACATGAGTCCCTCCCGCGGGCACACAGTCCTCCCAAAACTGCTG
>VWPU01014069.1:31539-68148 GCA_013398955.1 Callaeas wilsoni | reverse complement strand
ACCATGGCCTGCAGAGGAATCTTGGCTCCGGCGCCTGGAGCACCTCCTCCCCATCCTTCTCCATGACCTTGGTGTCACCGTATTGTTTCCCTCTCATGTTCTCACCTCCTCCTCTTCTCTGACTAAAAGAAAAAACTGTGCACCTTTGTTTTGATTTTCTTCTTAAATGTGTTATCACAGAGGCGCTACCAGCCTCTCTGGTTGGCCCAGCTTTGGACAGCACCATGTCCATGTTCAGAGCCATCAGGGATTGGCTGTGCCAGACATGGTGGAAGCTTCCAGCAGCTTCTGTGTCCCCCCTGCTACAAAAAAACAATACACCTGGGAAGAAGCATGTCAGGCTACAGGCAGAGGGCTGCTTTGGCAGCGGGGACCTGGCTCTCCTTTCTGTTGGAGAGCCCAGGAACATCCCTGTCCCTCACAGCCACTCCTGGGAGCACTGGACGTGTGGCAGAGCCCAGCTGCCTGCTCCCTGTCCTGGTGAAGAAGCTGTGCTTGGTCTCGTGCTGCTGCTTCTGATGCTCATGAAGCAAGGCTAAAGCTCATTCCTCTGGGCAGCTGGCTCCTGGGGCTGGCTGACCTTCCCTGCCCGCAGCCTTTGTCCTGCCAGCCCAGTGCTGCCTGCTTTGGATCCTGCCCTACCTGAGTGCTGGGTGCCTGCAAAGGAACAGGTGGGGTGGTGCCAGAACAGCAGCCCATGGGAGCAGGGGCCAGGGCTGTGCAGCAGCACCAGAGTTGGTGGCAGCAGGGCCCTGCAGCCCTTTGCTGGGCTCTGGAGGCAGGAGAGCAGAGCTGGGCTGCTCACTGCAGCACCAAGTGTCTGAGCATCCTCCAGCCCTCGTTCAGCTGCTGCAGCTGCCTGAGCTAACGCTGTACAAAAGGCAATGAGCATGCTGGAGCCTAGGCCACTCAATGTGTGTGATGCATGGTATATGATTTTTTATTTGGTTCTTTATTTAAAAAAAAAAAAATCACCCTGAAAACCGAGAGTTGAGTGATAGTCCTCTTGTGGGCCACACAATGAGAGACTTCCAGCCTGGTCTAGCCCCATGATGAGGAACTTGTAGCAAGGTATTTTTCTTGACTTTAGCTTGCCAGAAGTTTTGCTGCTATGTAGACAATGTCTGAGCCTTTCTCCTTCCCTGGCATCTCTTGGGTCTCAATGAAACCTCCTATGTGCTCCATGTGGGACCTTGACTCTGCTGGATGGGAGCAGAGGGCTACAGATGCCCCCCAGTCTCTCTGGGCTGGTGGTGGCCCTTCCCCAGGCTTTGGAGGGGGACAGAGCTGCACTGGTGAGATGAAGTGGTTCCCAGAGGGGTGCAGATGGATGCTACCAGTGTTCTGCTTTCCTGCTGTGAGAGAGTCATGTGCTGCTGGATTCTGTCCTGGTGCTGTCCCCACAGCTATATCAGCTGGAGACATGCACAGGCACCTTAGAGTTGTAATGCCAGGTGCCAGGGCTCAGCCTACAGCCTAGAAGTTGTTTGGGTGGTGTAAGTTCTGCTCTGGCTGTCAGAACAGCAAATTGGCTGGCCTGCAAAAACCTTTGGGGTGTGCCAGGTACTTAAAGTTAAGTGTCACAGAGTGATTCTTCAGGGCAAGGCGGTAGTAGGGACACCTCCTTGAGCACAGAAGGCCTCCCATGCCTTTCCAGGGTTCTGAGGGACTTCACAGTCTTTTGATGGTGGAAAGAAAACAGAGAGCAGGAAGAGAGTGCCAGTTCCCACAAGAGCTGTAGTGCCCCAGATCCATCTTCTGAGTTACTCCAGCAGAAAATTGATTGAGCACTGGAACAGGCTCCCCAGGGAAGTGGTCACAGCACCAAGCATGTCCGATTTCAAGAAGTATTTGAACAACGCTTTCAGGCACATGATGGAGTTCTTGGGGTCACCTGTGCAGGGCCAGGAGTTGGACTTGATGATCCTGATGGGTCCAATCCAACTCAGCATATTCTATGATTTGGTGTTTCTAAAATCTGTGAGGGAGGGCTGGGAAGTAGAGCCAGGGTAGGAGCAGCTCGACTGGGTGGGTGCCGGCAGGCCCTGCTGGGGGCCAAGCTAAGGCAGGTGTGGGAAGACCAGTGCACTCATGTGCTGCTGGCAAGGAGGGGTAAGCTGAGCACCCTGAGGCCTCCTGCAGCACAGAGACCACTGTGAAAAATGACCCAAACCCAGGTCTCCTACACATCTAGCTCCAAGTACACCCTTGGAATGGGACAGCTCTCTGTTGGAGCCCAGCAGGATTGTTCTGAGCTGCTGCACCCACTTGGTCTGAAATCTCTGAGGGTCCTTCCTGGAGAGCACCTCTACTGCAGCTGCACGTGTCTTCTAGCTTGACTTAGCCCTTTGTTTTCTGGGCTCTCCTGGGACACATTTGCAGCAGTAAGGAGGGGCTGTACAGGACAGGCTTAGTGTCTCGCTTTTGAGACAAATTTCAGGAGAAAATGCCCTGGAATGAGAGTTTCCTCTAAAGAGCAAGGGCTTCAATAACTCCATTTTCTTCTGCCAATGAGAGAAATGGATACCGGGGGTGAAACTGAAAAAACTCTGTTTATTAACAAAAAAAATAAGGGTGCCTGCAAGGCACAGAAAAAGAAGGAAAGAAAAAAAATTGAATATAGGCTAGATATTGAAATTGTTGAACCTTACCTGCCCCCTCCGAAACCCAATATCAGCCTTCTCTGGGCTGCGGGCGCCTTCCCCTTTGGTGCAGTTCCGGGCACGGCCGGCAGGGGCGCTGGGGGCTCCCGGCCGGGCGGGGCGGCTGCGATGATTCCCCCGCGGCTGCAGGGGGCGCTGTGGCGCGAGCTCGGCCGCCTCTCTCCGCACGGTAATGGCGGGTGCAGCCGACAGAAGAGATGGAGAAGGCGCTTCCTTTGGAAACCCCCAGGGGCAGCTGATCTTGGTGCCCCCCTGGATAGCAAAAGGAGCTGTAGCAGGAACCTCAGTAGCAGCAAACTGGAACAGCAGGGTGGTTGCAAGCAAGAGGCAGCAGAAACGGGAGTGCCCGGCAGTAGCAGCCCAGCTCCCGAACAGGGCAAGGGAGAGGCTCCTCAGGATTTCTCACCGCTCCTGGCTGGTCCCTAGGTCCGGACTGTGCAGGGGGGCAGCCCTCAGCGGGAATATGAGAGTGTTCCAGGTCCTGGCGCCGCACATATTGGCTCTGGGCTTCCCACAGCAGAGCAGCAGAAAAAGCAAGCCAGCAAGTCCAGTCGCAGTGCCGAAGCAAAAAAACCCAAAACAACAACAACAAAAAAAAAAACAAAAGAAACAGTAGGATTTTTGGTCAGAGATACCAGCCATGTGGTCAGCCCAACAGCCCATGCGGAAAAGGGAAGAACTGCCCCTTGCCCTGCCCCAAACTCCCTCTGGAAACCCTGGCCTGGCTCCCATTCATCACGATAGTCCCGGAGCCAGGGAGGATGGGGGTGGGGCAGGGACAGCAGCCACC
The DNA here is from genome assembly GCA_013398955.1 of Callaeas wilsoni. Taxonomy (NCBI): domain Eukaryota; kingdom Metazoa; phylum Chordata; class Aves; order Passeriformes; family Callaeidae; genus Callaeas; species Callaeas wilsoni. The sequence continues at coordinate 64,695 of VWPU01014069.1, read as the reverse complement.
CCTGGGCACAAAACAAAACAGATCAAAAACCCCCAAAATTATATAGGATAATAAACCATCCCCAAGGCTCTTAGTCATAAGAAGGAAGTTCTGTGTCATCCTGTTCACAGATGGCATGAAACTCCTCCCTGCTCATGTCATGGCACTGGGTGCCTTTCCTTGCTCCCACCTAGCTTGACTTGGATGTGGGCCATGATGGCCTGGCCTGTGCCATGTAGCCAGGATCTGAGTTAGAAGCCTTTGCCTCTTTTCAGTATGGTGGCATGAGCTATGGACCAGTATCAGCATGCAGAATTGATCACCTCATGCTGGCCTGAACACTGCCCACCTGTAGGACCTGTTGGGTTTCGGTGTTCCTGCCTGGGAGGGAGACACGGTGGGGGCACGAGGGGGGTCACTGGGGCCGGCCTGTGGGCTGGCAGCAATGCAAGCTGTCTGACAGCTCACGGCTCCTGGAGTGGGGTTTGCATGGTACCGGAGGGAAAGGACAGGCAGGTGTTTGTGGGATTTCTGTCTTAAAACACTTGTCAAATAATTTTGAGCTCTTCGGCACCTGTTGCTGGTACTGTGGAGCAGACAGCTGCTGAGGGTTGGCTGCCCAAAAAGCATTTACTGCCGACAGCTCTGTTGAGTGTGCCGTGGCTGGAGCTGCTGTGGGGAGGGCATGGACTGTGACCTCACCCTGTCCCCTTGACTGTCACAGCACATTTATCCTGGGGAGCAGCAGCAATGCCCCATCCACTCAGGATTGGCACTGTTTCCGATGTTGACCCTTCATGTGGCAGGGCTGCTCCTGGCCTTCCTGCCACTGCAGCACTGGTGAGAGGGAGGCAGTGAGGCCAGCTTTCTCCTGCATCTGGCAGCGTCCAACCTGTGCCCAGTCCCCAGAGAAACCACGCCTGGGCAGGTGTGTGTCAGCTCACCATCTGGCCTGGTCCTAAGGGTGCATGAAGCCCGGGAGGGGGTGCTGGGCGCTGTTCCTCTGCGTTTGGGTATAACTGCTCTGGCAGCTGTGGCTATTGCAGACACCAGCTGAAAAGTGCTGCTGGCTGAGCTGGACCACAGCCCCTGTTGCAGGGAGCCTGAGGGAATAGTCTGTTTGCCCCAGGGAGCTGTCATGGTGCTGCATTGCCACAGACCCCTCACTGGTCCACCAGAAGGGAACAGTGTGGGGACCTGGTCGCCTCTGGCACTAAAGTGCTGCCAAGAGCTGGACTTGCAGCTGCAGCCCTTCTGATCAGGCCTGGTGTGAGTTGCTTGGTAATGACCCCTCCCTCAGCCCATCCTCCCCATGGGCTGCAGGGTGGGTGCCACTCATGCAGGGTCCTCCCCGCTGCGGGGGCACAGGCCTGGGGACACAGCCAGCCCGGCCCCAGCACTGCACCTGGGGCTGCCTGTGGGGAGACATGGCTCTTCTACTCCTTGCTTGCCCCATCTTCATGCCCGTAACAGCTTGTCCCTGGTCACGGTCGTAGGGCTTGCAGCCCACGTCAGGTTCCCGCATCCTCTCCAGTCTCTTTCTGCTGTCATTGCTGCTTGGCAGAGGCTGGTTTGTTTACTTCCCTCTGCTGCTGCAGGGCTGGCAGGGTCTGACACGTCTCTCAGTGGGGCCTAGGCTAAACCTGGGGCTCTGAGGAGTTGGAGTGTGTTCTGTGCTAGCCCCAGGCATGCTGCTTCTTGCCGAGACTGTGGCTGCCGTGTTGGTCTTGGCCGGTGGGTTTCAGGCAGCACTGAGCTGCAATATCTGTGGTTGGGCTCTTGCCGTGGCTCAGCAGAGCAGATGTCCCCAAGTTTGTTCCTGAGAGTTTCATTCTGGCTTTGTTGCTCTCAGCAGCCCCGGGGTTGGCTCGGCCTCCTGGAGGGGTGAGTGGAAGGATGGAGTGCCTCAGGTTCAGCAGTCTCATCATTGTGAATTTTTTTTTGTGTTGTGTCTTGCAGAAATAACATTCATCCCAGATTTGATGATAATGAAAATACAGAAAAAAGAAAAGCAGGTTTGTGACCCTCTCTCCTTCTCCCAATTCAGCTGTCAAGGCCTGACAACCATGTCCCATGTGGAAATTGTTGCAATTGAAGTGTGGTGGGAAGGAGGCTGGGGGAGTGTTGTCTTGAATTTCCAGACGGGGTGCAGCTCAGCTCCTTGAAATTTGACCTGAGCTGCACCCCAGAGTGGGTGAGCCTGATGGGGCCAATCAACAAGGTGGGGTTTATCTTCAGTAGTGGAAATGCTCTTGACTTGGTACTCTCCCCAGTGGAGGAACAGCCATTCTTTTTGTCTCAGAGTCCATAGTTTTGGTTCTTGCTGTAATCTCATTACAAAACCACATGATTGCTGTGATTACTGTTACTAACATGATACACCAGGACTACTACCAGCTGGGAGGTTCGGGAAGATCATGTCTGGGAGCTGTGAGAGCTTGGATAGGGAATTTTCTTCCCTTACTCAGAAAAAATCCCATCTCGCAAAGCTGTCATTTCTGGATTGCTGCATTGGATCATAACAACCTGCTGCTCCCAGAGGAGATTTATGAGCCAGTGGTCTCTGTATTAACTGTGTGCAGGGGAAGAGCCTGACCACTGCCACTCTGCTGAGGGGAAAGGACCTGTTACATGCATGGAGTGTTGCTCTGCCTTCAAGGCTGAAATATGGCTGGAGGTATAAAACAAACTGGTCTGCCTGGAGCTAATTTGTGTCCGTGCTGCTTTTAATGGGAAACCATTAAAGTGAGCACTGAGCTAAGGGATAAATCTGTGTGAGAGCACAAGCCAGTGCCATTTCTAACCAGCTCTGAAGCAGCGTGTGCTGCTTAGGGCACCCCAGATCACACTGCCATGGCAGGTTGATGGGAGGAGGAAGGGAGGGAAGTGTTTCAAAGAGGTCAGTGTGCTGTTCTGTGCTTGTAGCAAGGCAAATGCTGCAGATATTGGAAGGTGTGTGTTCAGAGTTACCAGTACTGTAGGAAGTAGTGAGTTTGGCAGAAGATGCTGTGAAGAAGCAGAGCCAGCCTCAAGGTGAGGAGGAGGAAGGGAACATGGAAGGTTTTGTGTACCAGCATGGCTGGATTGCTCCTGATGGGGCAGGGCAAAGGCCGGGAGGAGAGCAGCGTGCTCTGGGGTGGATCTGTGTATCCCTCCTCTGATAGCAAAGCCTAGGTAAGAAATTCATGCCACTCATTGCGCTAATATAGCAGGTTTGGGTGCTTTGGAAATGAGATTACTGAAATGACATGGGGTTTAAGAACAGCAGAGCTATCTTCCCCCACCGTTTGGTGATTTTACAGGGCTCAACTGACAAATTGTTTTCTATAGCTGTTGCTGCAGATAAAATTTGAGAGGAAGATAAAGGCATGTGGTGTCAGCAAGGAGGAGTAGAGTTCCAGCTGCTCATCTCCTGAGCTCTCTAGGCCAGCAGCCGTGTAGGACAATCCTTGCAGCGTGTCATGGGGTAGAGTGCAGCATTCCCAAATTCAGTGTTTGGAAGAAAGCCTGGCCAAGCAGGACTCCTGCAGGCTTTCTGGGTGTCTGGTTGAGGTGGTGAAGGGGTGGGTGGCTCTCTGTAATGCTCAGATGAGCAGCACTGGGGGCAAAACTAGCAAGGGATGGCATTCCACATCCCTCTGGACACCTGAGCCCAGGAGCACCCACACCTTGTAAATATACTTCTCCTGGCACCAAGAGGGGCTGTTGCTTTCCATTGAACAGTCTCTCTGGAGAAGATAAGATGTTTATGTGTTTCCAAGGCTCTCAAAAGTCATGTATTTCCCTGCCAGCCTCTCAACTGCAGAAGCTCCAGATTGGTCGTCATGTAGGTTCAGGCCCAAGGATGAAAAGGTTGGCAGAATGCTGGTACCCTTCATATTGGTGAGGGATGGCATGGGAGCTGTCAACTGCCTTAGGGAAAAAGTATTGGATGTGCTCTCTCCTTTCCCAAGCCCTTGGCTGTCCTAGGCCAGTGCTTTGTCCTGCCTATGTCCACTGCTAGCGGATTAGGAAACCTGGGCTGGAGAGATGGGGTCTCCAAGTGGGCTGTCTGGGGAGGAGCTCCTCTCTGTGCCCCCTTGGTGCCCTTCGCAGCAGTGCCTCTCTTCCTGTGCAAATTATGATGGCTTGAGATGCAACTGGTTCACTGTCTGAGGGGCTTTTGTTAGCAAAGGCAGGGGCTGTGTTTCTACAACTCTTCTTCCTTAGTAATGCACAAAAATCTGGTACATTTGTCACCAAGCTGTGACTAACTCGTGAAACCTGTCATTTGTCTCATGACTTACAAGTTTTCATGCCAGGGTGCCTTGTCTGCTGGTGGAGGTGGGACAGGAATGCCTGATTACCCCCAAAAGCAATGACGAGTGTTAGATTTCCTTTGAGGACTCAGCACCATCATTCCCTGGGCTGCCTCTCACTTCTGTGTCCTGCTTGTCCCTGGGCACTGCAGGGTCTTTTACTCCTTATTTCCGCCAAACTCTGACTTGTTAAATAACCAGAGAAATAACGAACTAAAATAAATGCAGTTATCCCACAGTGCCTGTAAGTCTCCTTATTCTATGGCCATGGAAATGCTCTCATCCTGCATGGGCTGTGAGAGCAGAGCAGAATTGCATTGGAGATAGAGAGATGGAAAGCCCCATGACCCCTTAGCCTTCTTCTGGAGGGGTCTTCTGACTTTACAGCCTGGGCTTGGAAGCGGCAGGAATGGCTGGATCCCCTGCAGTGTGCGGAGAGCAGTGGGGGGCAGTGGGAAACAGCCCGGGGCTGCAGGCACGATGTGGCTGCTGGGCAGCCCTTGCAAGAGGGAGGCCCCTGGGAGCATCTGGGGGAGCTCTGCTTGCCTTTGCTTCAAGCACTCACTGCACAAAATGAAGGATTTTCCTGAATTTCATGGGTCTGTTTATGTGAAAGTAAGCTTTGCTGTCTGACGTACTGCAAATGCAGCTGGGGTTTTTTACCAGAGTTCCCCGAGGCTGGAGCGGGCTCCCGAGCAGTGAGAGCCGGCACAGCGGGCGCGGCTGTCCAAGCCCCGGGGGACTTGTAGCTTCGTCCCAGGCTGTGTCTGTGGGCTTTTTTTTTGTCATGGTGAGACTGTCAGGTGTGAAGACCTCCGGTGCTGGGTGCGCGGAGGAGTTTTGGGCACTCGCTCTGTAAGGGTGAAGGGTGAGGGGAGCAGTGAGCTGTCAGGGTGCCCTTCCCCTGCACACACAGCCAGGAGTGCGGGGTCTCCCCCAAGGTCCAAGAGCTACTCAGGTTTTCCTCCCTGCCAGAGAGAACTGAGTGGGGAGGACAGCCTGGACAGCCCAGGGCAGCAGCATTGCCCTCTGCCGCGCACATTCCCTGTGCTAGGGCCGTGGGAACACATGTGCCTGCTGCCAGGGCCGGCCCAGTCTTCCTGGGTGTAGTTGTTGAGGGCTGCATTGTGGTGGGGCATCTTGGGAACAGAGCCAGGCCCCACCTCCATCACGCACATCCCATGGTGACTGCAGAGCCTGCTTGGAGACATGATGGAAGGTGGCACTTGTATATTTTTAGCTTCTTGCTGCATTGGATTAAGAGCTGGAAACAAGGGGTGTGGACACTGGGCAACCAGAGCACAACAGCCCATGCTGTGCACACCACTGGTGGGGATGGGGCTGCTGGAGTGTGTGACTCACCAGCCTTCCAAAACCCTCTGTGTGAAAGAAGCTGCCTGTTCTGCTCCAGTTGGGCTCTGCAACCAGCTGTGTGGATAGACTGGGCTGGTGACGGCCAGCCTGACCATCTCAGGGAGGCAGAGCTATGTCATGGTGCCCATCCTGGGCTGCTGTTGGAGCAGCAGGCCGGCTGGTGGCTTTGGGCAATGCTGTGGGAAATGGGCAGTGGAGGTGCTGTGCAGCCCACAGGCATCAGTCTGTGCCTGAAGAGCCTGGAAACCTTTGATGGTTGCTGCAGTCAGGGTCCCTGTGGACACTCCACACACAGAACAGACCTCTATGGGGTTTGATGCATGCCCTAGACCCAAATGCAGGCTTCTGCAGAACTCTCCTGGCGTGCTGCAGGAGAGCTTGGCCAACCCTGCAAGCAAACGGGGCTTGAATGGTCCTTGCACCTTGGGTGCAAGGTGGCATGTGGCATGGCCGCTGCTGCTGATTGCAGTCACACTGCCTGGCAGGACAGTGTTGTGTGGATGTCGTCTGAGCCTGGTTGTGGGGGGGAAGTGGATCTGCTCTTGGTGTTGTGACCATTAGAAGAGCTCATCTGTGACCTCCTTGCTGCACAGAGCTGCCATTCAGATCCTGAGGCTTTGGCCGAGCCTTGCCCTGCTGGGAACACTGTGCTCTTGGAGAGGAAAGCCTGCAGGATGGATTATGGGGTGGGCATGAAGCTTTTGGTCTCTGCTCCTTCCCACACCCAAACTTATGGGATAGTGCAGAGTTTGGACATGAATCAGGCTCCAACACCCAGCAGTGTGGATGCAACATCTCCACCATCCCCATCACATCTCCTGGCAGTGCTGGCATGTGACTTCTACCATGTGGGTCCAGAGGAGCTTCTCTGCTCCTGCCTCTCACAGATATTATTATTATTATTATTACTACTACTATTACTGCTGCTGCTGCTGAAAGTGCGTAAGCTGTGTCAATCAGTGCTACCTTTATGGGGCAGCAGATGTTACTTCTTCCCCTCTCCACCTTCTCTTTGCAGTTTCCTCTTCTCTGCTGTTGTTCCCTTTGCAGGTACCTGGTGCAGGCAAGTGAGGCTGAGGGTTTTGTCCCTGCCTCACCAGGGGCAGTCCCACTGGCCTTGCCCTGAGCAGATGTGGGGAAAACACTGCTGAATTCCACTGCTCCTCGGCTCCCATGCATGTGCCAAGGGGAGTTTGTAAACTGTCCCTTCACATCCCCGTGAAGCCAGCTTTGCTGGAGGGCTCGCAGAGGATCGGGGTTGCTGTGTGAGCCCTGGGGGCCGGGGCAGCCAGTGCATCCCACAGGCTCAGCGGTTTGGGAGAGGGGAGGGAGCCCTTCGAGTAACAGGGACAGGAGCTGCTTTGCCTCCCACCTCCTCGTGTTTTCCCCCAAATCCTGAATAAAAACTCGAGATTCAAATTGAGACTGTAAATGAAACAAAACAATTTTAAATTAAGGAAACACACCACACCATTAAGGCCCACCCTGACCTTGGCTTTGCCCTAGAACGGGGTCATGCAATTATAAGTGCCCTCTGTTAGCCTCCACAGCTCTCTGGGGAGGTTTTAAATATTTTTTTCTCCTGACCTTCTATTTGACAGTAGTTAGACACATGGAACAAGACTTCGTGCTCCAGCTGATGCTGAGGGACTGTATGAAATGTAATTTATAGAAGATTCCTCTGTGAAATAAAAAAAAAATTGATAAAAGTGTATTCTGGAAATGCGAAATCATTGCAATCATCACCAAAAAAAAGCCAGTTCAGAGACAGTGCAAAGGCATGGTTCTAGGGATACAAAGTGTTCTGGGGAAGCAGAGGCTGCTTGGATTGGGTTACCAGAGGTTCAGAGACGGGCATCATCTACCAAAATCTGGAAGTCATCATCTTTACTTCTTCCCCACGCCAAAATACCCAGAAGCAACAAAGGTGCTTACTTAGGTGGACATGTAAGAAGATACGTAGAATGGGCAGTTGAATGGAAAATTATGTTTCTATTTAGTTTTAAAAAGTAATAGTAAGAAAAAGAACACATACTCTGTGAATTTAAAAGTAACCCTGTAGCAAGGCAGGGCATCACATTAGGAACCACTAAAGATGTGGAGTCTAATAAATCTTTTTCCAACTCTTTCAGGATTTAAAAAGCCTTTAAGAGGAGTCACAGGGTAAATACAGTGGCAAGTGAGGGCTCGTGGAAACTGAGCATTGGCAGAACAGCTCATCAAATAGGCTCTCTATCCACGGCCATCTCTGATACCAGAGGCATCAGAGGGTTGCCCTTGAAGGGTGTGGTAAAGACATTTTTGAGCAAAGCACCTGTTTTGAGGGTCTTTGCTCTGGAATTGTAAAGGAACACGATGAGATTTGGGAATTGCTAATAGTGTTGGGGCCATCACCCATTAGGGCCATGGGTGGGGAGAGGGGAGTAAATGTGAAACTAAAGGCCTATAGATTCACTTAGGTATTGAGTAAATAGTTAGGAACTATAATAAACACTTTGTTTCTGAAAATACTACACTGGTGAGTAGTCAACATGCCTTTTGCAAAGCAGAGTTAGTCCTTGCAATCTCTTGGGGATTTTAAAGATAACTGGGTCACAGGGCTGAAGTTGGGCTGGGCTGGTGCAAGGCTTATGGGCTCCCAGCCAGCTGCTGAGGAAGTTTCTCACCAAATGCTTGTGAACACGTGAAGCGTTGTCCTGAAAAAGGTCTTTCTGTAAATTAGTGACTGGTTAAAAGCAAGAAAGCGAAATACAGGGAAGATGTTGCTGCTTTCACAGCACGAATCGGGGAAGAAAGGTGCTAGCTGATTCCTGCAGTCATCTGAGATGCTGAAATGGAAATGGAGGCTGAAAAGTTGAGGAAGTCTCAAAATGTGCCCGGTAAAGTATGAGAGAACCAGCCATGCACGTGTCATCACTGCGGGCTGTCCCTGCTGCTGGAGGAGACTGTAAAGCACTGGCAGAGTTTGGCATCTGCCTACAGGTTGTCCCAGGGTGCATTCAGTGGTTCGTAAAGGGAAAAGGAACAGAGCAGAAACCCTCCTACTACTCTGTGGTACCTCTGGTGCTACCTGCTTCCTGCTGCCACACCGTAGCCAGTGGGGTTGTGTTGTGGTGAATGAACCAACCACAAGAATGGCCAGGGGGCCACAGAGCCCAGAAAAAGAGATTTGGTGGGCTGACTCCAAAGGGTAAAAGCCCGCTCTGTGAGGATGGCTTCTCCCATTGACTTCCTGTGACCCGATGTAGGCTCGGTCTGTCTGACTGACAGTGGACAGCCCCCCCTTGTATCTCCTAAGCAAAGGTAACCAGACCTGTCCCGCCCTTCCCTTCTTCCTATAGGTCCCTGCTATGTCATCCTCGCCCCCTTCCCTGTATCCCTTTTAAGCCCACTCGGGCTACCATCTTGCCCTCTTCGCTTCCGGTCCTCTTTGAGGGAGTTTCTACGATAAACCCTTGGTACATCGGCCACCTCTCTCATTAATTTTCTGGTCACGCACGGGCTATCTATAAGCCCCAGGCACACTAGGCTACGTGCCCTCCACCACACGGGCTGGGAGGCTGGCTATCGAGGCACCGAGGTGCCACAGGGTGCTCTCCCTTTGTGTTGGGCACCCCTGGACAAGCTGCTGCTATCCCAGCCCAGCCAGCGCGCCGGCGTACTAATACAGGGTTGGAAGAAGTGCTGAGCAGGATAAGGCAGGTGGCCTGAGAGCTGGCCCAGCCCACCTGTGGACAGAGGGTGACTTGTCACCTGTACCTTAGCTGGGCCAAGAGAGCCCTGCAGGGGGAGGATGGCAAAACTGAATTGTACAGAGCGTGTGACAAGGAGACCCCCTCACACATTGAGAAGTAGAAGCCACTTAGGAGAGCAGCAGGATTTAACCAAAATTAGTGGTTTTCCCCCGTACCTTCTGAGTTTGTAGTACTGAATGTTTTTGGTGCTTTGGCACCCAGGGTTACAGGTGGGTTCATTGTGGTGTGGGTGCAGCCTGTCGCTGGACCAGCCTGGGCAGACGGGGTGCAGAGATGCTGCCTGCCGTGCCCCACTCCTGCTCCCTCAGGGTCGGCATTGCCTAGAGCAGCCCCGGCTGGTCCACAGCAGCCCAGAGCAGCCTGCCTTGCCCTGCTGCAGCATGTCCCAGGGCTACAATTTGCCAGGTTTAGGCTCCTGCAGCTACATGTGTTCCTGCCCTGTGAAGGGGGTCTGGGTGCGGTGGTATGTCAGTGCTGGCCATGGCTGCAGACACAGTGGCCAGTAGCAGTGGGCAGCCTGTTGGCTCATGGACACCAGAGTTCCCTGCGGTGACTGCTGTGTCTCCATCAGTGTGACACTGGCCCTTCAGCCTCTCACCCTTTGGAAGCAGAGGCGACTCCCCTTGCAGCACAGGGGCAGCAGCCGATGTTCCAGCAACAGCTGCACGGGGACAGTGAGCTCCTGCCTGCCATGAGGGACCAGCCGGGCTGCCGCAGGCAAAGCAGCGAGGGTGCTTTGGAGCCATCCAGGAGCGCAAGCTGGCACTGCTTTCTTAGGCTTTTCCTGTTGACAAGAAGCCAGGATAAACTGAACCTCATCAAGGGGTAGTAGAAAAAAACCATTCCCTGGCTTGTGGCAGTGCGCCAGGCTCTCACTGCAGACGGTACTTGGCAGCACAGTCCTACGTGCATGGCCAGAGATTGCTGTGGGCTTCAGGAGCATAACATGAAGCATTTTCCCCTCAAGACAAACCAAGCAGCTTTGGGAGTATGGTTTCTGGGCTGGCAGCATTTGGTGGGAAGCAGCCTGGTCCCCTTGTCTCTCTGTCCATGTGCTGCCTGTGCGAGCCCTGGCTGTGCACCTGGGTCCCACAGGCTGGCATCTGATGGTCCGTTCGTGGCAGGGCCTGCACCAGAGGGTTCTGGCTGCTCCAGCTGGAGGCGGTCGCTGCTGACTGGGACCAGCACCGCTCCTGGGACACGGCAGGCTGTGACACCTGATACCCACAGGGATCCCAGGCCAAGGTGCTGACACTGAGTGTTAGGGAAGCAGACTTCCAGCTCTTCGGGGAGATAGTCAGTGGGATTCCCTGGGAGCCTGCCCTCTGGGATAAGGGAGTGGAAGAGAGCTGGCAGATCTTTAAGGAAGTGTGGGTTGGGTATCAGTCCCTGTATTGATCCAGACTGGCTCAGGAACAGTTCGAGAGCAGCCCTGCTGAGAAGGATTTGGGGGTGCTGGTGGATGAGAGCTGCACACGCCCGGCCGTGTGCGCTGGCACCCAGAACCCAACCATGTCCTGGGCTGCTTAAAAAGAAGTGTGGGCAGCAGGTCAGGGGAGGGGATTCTGCCCCTCTGCTCCCCTCAGTGAGGCCCCACCTGCAGTGCTGCATCCACCTCTGGAGTCCTCAGCGCCAGACAGACACGGACCTGTTGGAGCCAGTCCAGAGGAGGCCACCAAGGTGATCACAGGCATGGAGCACCTCTCTTATGAGGAAAGGCTGAAAGAATTGGGTTTGTTCAGCCTGGAAAAGAGGAGGCTTAGGGGTGACGTAATTGCAGCCTTCCAGTTTCTAAGGGGGGCTTACCTGAAAAAGGGACACTGAAATTGTCCAGACAGAAACATTGTAACACAGTTTTGCGTATTAGAAGCAGGCATTCTTTATTGCAATGCCCTGGTCACTCCGGGGATCCTTCCCCCGTTCCAGTGGGATGAGTGTTGGGTGAACAGAGATTTTATCATGCACACTGATTACGTATTCATTAGCTATCCCCACTTCCTGGGCTTTATTTTACATGGTTGCACTCCTTATCGGAAGTCCTTATATGGTTCTTTGGGGTCCGTCTTCAACGTCTGGTGTCCATTTTAGGACTGTTCCTCGACCCCCGCTTTCGAGTAAGTGCAGTATCGTTGTTTTGTGTAACTTCTGCTTTGTCAGCATTGCAGACCTGAGCTGGCATCCTGCTTGTGTTTTGCATGACTTCTGTTTGCCTGAGTTACATCTTTTATCTATTTCTACAAAGCTGTGCTGTTGTGTTCTCCTGTCCTTGATAAGAGTAAATGTTGTTCTACTATCCTTATCAAGTGAGTAAAATGCTGTTCTGTTCTACTGTTTTTATCAGGGGCACTACCTAAAGGGGGCTTACAAGAAAGATGGAGAGGGACTTTTTACAAGAGGATATGGTGACAGGACAAAGAGAAATCTATTCAAACTGAAAGAGAGTGGGTTTAGATTAGATATTAGGAGGAAATACAGATATATATATAGATATATATAATATTAGCTTTTAGGAGGAAATTCTTTGCTGTGAGGGTGATGAGGCACTGGAAGGGGTTGCCCAGAGAAGCTGTGACTACCCCATCCCTGAGGGTGTTCAAGCCAAGGTTGGATGGGGCTCTGAGCAACCTGGTCTAGTGAAAGTTGTCCCTGTACATGGCAGGGTGTTGGAAGTAGATAATCTGTAAGGTCCCTTCCAACCCAGGCCATTCTATGATTCTAAATTGTTACAGCTGATTCCCATCTTGCGAGAGCTGAGGAATGCAAAGGCTGGGACTGATCCGTTGCACAGCCCATGGTCTCAGAAGCAGCATCAATAGTGCTGATTTTCTCCTGGTCCTGAATAGGTTCCCTTTAATTCCTTAGGTGCCCTGTGATGGATGGTCCATGTGGCAGGATGGCTGCTCCCCCATCCCAGGCTGCTGGTGCAGACAGCAGCAGGGGCCAGGGCCGGAGGTGGCACGTGGGCAGGGATGCTGGTGCAGCCTGCTTGACCAATGCCAGCCAAGCCTGCAGCCCCACTCATGGGTGGCTGTAGGGGCATCAGGGGCCTTTCCCCTTGCAGTCTGTTTCGTTTAATGCTTCCATCTAGTCCAAATCAGAAGTCCGAGTGTTACAGAGCACCCTGTGCCTAGTCAACCCTGGATGGGCTCCAGCCCTCAGCCTGTAAGATGTAAAGATTTGCATCCTCTCCCACAGCTCTGAGGTGTCTTGAGGAGCTGGATGGTGCCGAGGTTCTGCACGGCCAGGGCATTGCTGCCAGAGGCACTGGCACCTCCACCTCAGCACCAGGGAAGGGGCTTGTGAAGGAAGCAGCACCCCTGGCCTGGGGCAGCCATGGGCGTGAGGTGGCAGGGCAAACACTGCCACTGTCCCCACAGGCACAGGAGATGCTGCCTGGCACTTCCTGGGCCACTCATCAGCTGTCCCACAGCTTCCCTACGAGGAGGTGACACCTCCAGGCTGGTGGGATAGGCCCATGTCTTGTCTCATGGCACAGCCACCAGCCCCCAGTTGCAGGACCAGCTTTCCAGCCCTTGTCGTGCTGCTGGCCTTGGTCTGGTGCTGCCCTAACAGCCCCATAGCGATGAGCGAGCCCAGCGATGGCCACTGCTTCCCTCTGGTCGTGGCTGAGCCGTGCATTAGGAGGAGCTGGGGTGCTGGGGATGGGAACTGACTGGTAGAGCAGCTGAAACAGAACCTGACATGTTCCTCTCCCCATTCTTGCTGCACACAGCTGTGCTTCTGCCTGCTCCTTTGTGCATCCCTTGCTCTCTCTTGCTCTGGCAGCTGCCGCAAGGGATGTTTCTGGTTCCCATTGAGAATTGTCACCCACAGCTCCCTTCCTTGGGCTGTCCCCTGCCAGCCCCGCCAGCCTGGGCTGCTCTCCTGCAGCCAAGGTTGCTGCACATTGAGCCTGGGCCCTCACGACAGGCACTCCTACTGCTGCTTGAGGAGAGCTGGGACCTTGAGTGCTGCTGTCTGGTCATGCCTGCTGAGGCCGAGCATGCCCAGGAGGCAGCTCAATTCGTTTCGGTGTTCAGTGCTGAATAGTTCACAGGAAACGAAGGAAGTGCTGGAGCAGGAAGAGCAGCTCTTGTTCTCTCCTGGCGTGGAGGGAGACCCGGCACTGAGCAGCTCTTGTGAGCAGTGCTGGTCTAACCCTTCTCTTCTGCCTCAAGCTCTGCTCCAGATGGACCTGTGAGCCCACTTTTTGTTTCTGTAGGCTGCAAGGCATCCCTAATTCCCTCTCCTTGCCCTACTGGGACAATCTCTGGCTCTGGGCAACAGACCCGAAGTGGTCTGGGTGCACAAGTTGCTCTAGTCTTACCCAAGTGGAGTCTGGAGTGTTCGATCTAAGGCAGAACAGTGTTTGGGGCACACAGTGGGGCCAGCCTCCTCTGCTTGGGACCTGCATGGGCTAAGGGGGAGCCGAAAGGCCTCTGCCTGTCAGCCTCTGTTGGGCAGAGAAGGGGGCGTCCTCCCTCTTGAGCTATGTCTGCTCATGGTGGCCTTTAGCCATAGTCCCCGAATGCTGAGGGATGCTGCCATGCTGCCCTGGGTGGCTGGGGCCTCGTGGGGCTGCGGTTCCCCCGAGGCTCCTGCTATTTTCAGCTGTGGCGTTTGCTTTACCTGTTGCCTTGCATTCTCTCCGCAGCCGCCAAGCTTAAAAGCACTGAGCCTCTCCCCAATGTCGTCTGCGTGGGAGTGCAAGACACAGGACACCTTTGCCAGCAGTGAAGAGCAGGACGAGGTGCCCCACCAGGTGACAGTGACAGCCACAAACACAGGTGGCCAGTTCCAGTGCCCGAAGGAGGAGGCCAACGGGGCTCCCCAGAAGCGGACAAGCACCCAGAACGGGATGCAGGACAGTGGGGGCACGGGGGTGAAGAAGAAACGGAAGAAAAAGGATCTGGGAGAGCAGGAAGGGGGAGATAAAGCAGCTGTGGAGGTGAAACCAAAGAGGAGGAGAGAGCCTAAAGAACCAAAAGAGCCTAAAAAGGTGAAGGAGTCAAAGAAACCGAAGGAGCCCAAGCAGAGGGAGGTAGCTAAGAAGCCTCGGAAACCTCGGGAACCCAAAGCCCCGAAGGAGCCTAAAGACAAGAAGAGTGGCTCTGAGCCAGCCCCCAGATCAAGACCCAAGAAGAGCAGGTAGGTGGTGGTGTGGCCCTGTCCCTGTGCCTGCTGTGGATAGGGCTGTGGGCTTGCAGGAGCTACAGATGGGAGAGAGCAGCACTGGGTGTGCAGGACACATGGTCTGAAGGCTGGGTGTGCTGGTTGGGTTGCTAGGATGAGCTCTCTGGCCATGCAGAGACATGACAGGCAGGTGCCCTTTTGCAGATGAGGCTCTGCAAGACTCCAGGTCCATAGGAAGACCGGAGTCTTGGCCTCTCCTTGATCTGCCCTTTGTGCTCAGTGTCCTGCGGCAAAAGGGACTTTAGGGAGGTGTCCCACCAGGACAGTGAGGTGCTATGTGGCAGAGGGCCTGTCATACCTGATTCGGGGCCTGGGCAGAGGGTATGCGAGTGAGAAAAACCTGGCCTTGGACTGTGTGCAAATGAGGGTCTGTGCACACCCAGGCCCAGCAGCCTGCCTCCCCTTGGCTCGGGTTTGGGAGGATGGTGGAGCGTATCCCATTGCCTCTCCTGGGAGACTTGTCGTTCTGGCAGCTGTGGAGCTGTGCTGGCAGTCAAAGCCAGCAGTGGGAGGAGGCCTGAGGACTCCCTTGTACTGCACAGGCCAGCGCCGCTGCCTCTGGTAATTCTTCAGCCTTTTAATTAAAAGGCTGGTTGGCCAGAAGCTCTTATTTCTTTTTAATGGAGAACGTGTGCAGAGAGCAGAGCAAGTCTCAAGAGCACCAATGTTGTTTGGTCTTCCACAGCCCTACTTCTTCAGAGCTCACTGACAGCTGGATCTTGGCGAGGCCATGGCTGTGGAGCCGGCTTTGGGGTGGCCTTTAGTGCCATTGGTATGGGCTGGTTGTGGAGCCAGCTCTGGGGTGGCCTTTAGTGCCATTGGTATGGGCTGGTTGTGGAGCCGGCTCTGGGGTGGCCTTTAGTGCCATTGGTATGGGCTGGTTGTGGAGCCGGCTCTGGGGTGGCCTTTAGTGCCATTGGTATGGGCTGGTTGTGGACCAGAGGAGGTGTGGGTTGCTCAGAAGGGCGAGGGCTGGGTGCCGTGTCCCCAGCAGAGCCCTGACCCATGCGGTGCTGTCATTTGTGTTCTTCCTTGAGCCTGGGGCTCTGCAGATGTTCGTCATGGGTTGGTGAGCCAGAGCAGATGGGCATGGGCAGATCAAGCAGACAGTGCCGGGAGGGTGAGGGAAGGGCTCCTCCAGGCCCCAAGGAGGGCTGCAGCAGAGGGATAGAGGTTGAAAGGGAAGGAGAGGGGCTGCAGGCAAGGAGGGGAAGGATGTGAATTCAGCACTGGGCCCCAAGGAAGGTCCTGGGATGAGAGATGCAGCTATCAGATTTTCCTAATGACACTTCTGCTCCACCAGTAAGGACCTACTAGACAGGCAGTTGACAGAGATCTGCCCCTGCAGCGGGCCCTGTGGGACCAGACCAAAGCAGGGGAACCCAGGGGAAGAGCTGGCCATGGAGGCTTGTGCTCCTGGAGGCATTCCTGGCTCCTGTGGGTCCTTTGGCTGCCCTTCACAGGGCTCTGAGTATTACATACAGGGCAGCCCATGACTCTGCAGCCTGTTGTGAGTAGCTGGTGGGCAGGTCACCCTGCCAGAGATGGGGCTCATGGCAGGGTAACCCCAGCTGCAGATTTGGAAACCGTGGCTCTCCTACCTGGGCACAGCATGTTCTGGGCATACCGGGAGGGTGTGGGGTGTGCGGGGGGATGCTGAAGGGCAAGCAACTTGCTGTGCTGGGTGCCAGCAGAGCCCTGGTGAAGAGGGCACTTCATGCGAACCAAACAATGTAACATAACTCTGTAACACACCATGCAATCAGAAGAAAAACTGTGTGTGCCAGTCTGGGAGTTCCACAAAGCTCTGTGCATTCCTGGTGCTCTGTCCCAGTATAGCCTGAGCCTGTGGTGCTTCCTCCCACTCATCTGCACCTTTCAGGAGGACCTAGTTCCAGCTCTGCTGCTTGGAAAGTCCAGCCCATGGGCCCTCCGTACAACTTCCCTGCCTCTGCAGCCCCTCTTTGAGCCTTTTCTCAGACTTGCTTTGGGCTCTGGGTCAGCAAACACCCCTGTGTGAGGGATGGTTGTGGGTGTCAGGGTGGAAGCTCTGCAGGGAGCAGGGCTGTGTATCCCCCTGTGCCCCTGGCCACGTGGAGCTGGGGAGGTGCCAGGGGCCCCTGGCAGCACAGGGAGGGGAGAGGCGAGCAGCAGGCTTTAGTTAGTTTGTACTCTGTGCAGATGGAATGATTGCTGGGACTCCTCTAAGTGGCAGATAATGGTGGCATAATTTCTTCTAAATTATTTCTAATCATAGGCAATGACTAACTCATGAATGAAGCAGTTGTTAATTGTGACTTACAAATCAATATCTTGGGAGTTATTGCTTGGTGGAAGCACTGCTCGCACAGCATTTTCAGGGCCTCTAATTTAGGCATATATGCATGGCCAGGGCATTTTTGTCCTGAACAACAGATTTTTACCTTTATTTTCTTCTAGTCACAGGCAAGCAGAGATTTTTCTCATTAAATGGAGCTAAAACCTTGACATGGCTTTGAAACTAATGGTCCCTCTGCCAATGTGCAGATCTGGGATGTGGAGGGGATGGATGGTGGGGCTGGAAGTGAGGAAGGAGGCATTGCTCAGCCCTGGGACAAGCACCAGCTCTTTGGAGTCATTCCATTAACGGTGTTTCTTGCAGAGGGTAAGGATGGACTGGCATGCTGGGAGCAGTTGTTTTTTTACATGGTCCTTCCTGGTCCTGTTTCCTTGTGCAGGCAGGTTGTGCTGGTGCCACAGGGGTGCAGGTGGCCCTTACCCTGAGAACATGCCGTACGACTGGGCTTGTCTTTCCATGTTTTTCAGGAAGGTGGTGGGATTCATGGGAGCAGAGCCCAAATCCCCTCCGTGACCTGAGCATGGAGGACAGTTGCCTGGTGGGACAGAGCTTCCCAGTGGGCCCTTGGAGCCAGCAGTGACTGCTGTGATGGGCCATTGTGCCTGTGGGAGTTGGAGCTGCATCCTCCTGTGTCTGTGGCAGCCACAGGGCTTACCTCCCTCCAGCTGGAGGCTCACTCCAGTCTGCTCAGCTGCCTTCGGAGGGGGCTCAGGGCTGTGACTCAGGAGCACAAACCATGAACTGCAGCAGCTTGTGCTTGGTGTAGAGGTTTACTGGGGTCTGGCAGGCCTCTGTGGCACCTGCAGGAGGTGGCTAGCAGTGTGGCCAGTGCTCCTCAGACTGGGCTTGAAGGTTTGTTTCCAGGGTGCCAGGACGCGGGTTGCCTCTGCAGCTGCTGAACTTTATTTCTGACTTTGGTCAGCACAGGATGTGTTTGGGAGTGCTGTGATCAGAGCAGCCATCTTGCCGCCCTGGCCTACTGGGTTTGGTGGTAGGGAGAGCCTCTTTGTGCCTGCGCTAGACCCCATGAGCTGAACCCCAGCTCCTACAGCCCCTGTGGGGCTGTTCCCCTGGCTGGTGAGAGCACCCAGCCTCCACACCAGGCAGGGCAGGTGCACCCTTTCATCCCAGTGTTCTGGAACTGGATGGAGAAACACTTGGTATGCTTAATGAGCATCACCGACTGGGGATCCCCAGTGCTGGGGGTGGTCCCAGGAGCCTTGAGCTGCCTCTGGGTGATCCAGTGGGAGCATTGCTCTGTGTAGGTGCCTGCTTCCTCTCCCCTGGGATCTGCAGGACATGATCTAACTGTCAGTCTGCCTCGACAGCAAAGACACCCCTGTGGAGAAGAAGAAGAAAGGGAAGAGGAAAAATGAGATACCAGTGAACAGTTTGGATTTGGATCAGGATCTCCTGAGCCCATCTGTACAGAGCCCAGAGGAGTCTGCGGAGTCAGCTGACAGCCAGGTATGTCCAAAGCCCTCAGCTGTCTTCCGGTGGGTGAAATTCTGGCTTCCTCTCAATGGGACCACAACAAGGGCCCCTGGGCACAGGAATCAGAGAGCACGTTCAGCCATGTGGTCAGCTTCTATCAGCCTGAAGTCAGCTGTTGGCCCAGGATTGGGTGCACACTGCTGCCCTGGGCCCTGCGTGTCTCACAGCCTTGAGTATCCCTCTCCACCATGGCTCTGGGCAGCTCCCTTTCCTGGCACAGCACAGGCGGGCACATTGGCCCTGCAGCCTGGGGGGCTGCATGCCCTGCATGTCTGCAGGGCTCCTCTGCCTCACGTCTTGGGGACTGACAGGGCTCTGTGGGTCAGGATGGAGACCTCAGCACCTCAAGGAGTGCCTGTTCTTCCTACCACCTCCATCCTGCTGGGGCAGGGGGTGGCCTGAAAGGAATTCTGGCAGCCCTGGGGCTTTCTCTCTGCCACTCAAGCAAGGAGGAGGTATTTGACCTGCCTGTGCCTCCTGGCACTGCCTTTTTTCATCCTGTATACAGAAGCGACGCTCAGGACGGCAGGTGAAGAGGAGGAAGTACAACGAGGACCTGGATTTCAAGGTTGTGGATGATGACGGCGAGACAATTGCTGTGCTGGGAGCTGGGCGAACCTCCGCGCTCTCTGCCTCTACTCTGGCATGGCAGGCAGAGGTAGTGCTGGGTGTGGGGCTGGGGGCTGTGGGGGATCTGCCTCATGCAGGGTGTCCCAAGACGTCAGTGCTGAGGTTTGAGGAAGTGGTGGGTCCCAGCTTAAGGATGGGGTGAGAGTGTGCCTGTCTGGGAGGGTTCAGGCTGGCTTTTCAGGAACTGTGAGATGGACAAGAGGTGTGCTGGTCCAACTGTCCCCCTGCTGCTTGGAGATTAAGGCCTCTAGAACATGTCATGCAGCTGGACATGTCCTACCCACTGCCCATGTCCACCTTTGGCTTGGTCTCTGTAGCTCCTGTCCATGATTGCTCTATTATTTTGTCCCTGCCAGCTGAGGGCTTTGTAGGTGCCAGGTCATCATTTTCTGCCCGCATTGCTGCTTTCCACCAGTGCCTCAGAGCATAGTGATGCCAGCCATTCCATCTCTCTGGTCACTAACAAAGCTGCCAGATATTAATAATGGTCACTAGTTGTTTTCACAGTGTTTCTGTTACCCTCTCTAGTCCCCTCTTCGCAAGGCTTTGATGGGTATTAGTCAGCTCTGTCGATAAGCCCTGACCTGGTGATCCATGCCTGGCCTGGGGACATGCTGGGGGTGCTGCTTCAGCTCTGCCTGAGGCTGTGTCCCAGGTGGGCTCCTGGCAGTCATCTCTCCAAGTGGGATTTTCAAAGCAGCACATATGAACTGCTTTTGGCATGTGTCCATGTTCTCCTCTCAGTCCTAAACTTCCACCTCAATTTGTCCTGCTCCAGATGGGTCCTTAAGCAGCTGACGTCCAAAGCAGCCAGGCTGGGTGGTTGCTCTGGGGCCTGCCCAGCCTGCCCAGCTGGGCCTGCCCATGGCTGCTCCCAGGATCAGAGCTGACAGGCAGGGCAGGATGTGAGTGCTGCAACCTCAGGGCTGCTCTCTCTGTGGCCTGCACTTGCAGCTTTCCCCCTGCATCCTGGTCACGGTCCTGAACAGCTCTTTGGGCAGTGCAGGGCTCCTCCAGCAGCCTTCAGGCAGCCAGCAATGAGCCACAGACCAGTGGAAGCCTGTGTAAGGGCTGTGGATCAGCATGGGAGCTCCCAGTGGCAGGAAACTGGACTGTGATGGCCATGTTCACAGAAACCCTCTGTGGGAGGGTCAGGCAGAGCCCAGCAGTGCCAGGGTGGATGCCCGGGCATGGGGGAGCAGGCGCTGCACAGTGACTGTGGCAGGAGCACTTCTGCATGCTCCCTTCAGCCGTCTTAACCTGGTGCAGGGCTGTTCCCCAAACAGCAGGCACTATTCCCCAAACAGTGCAGAAATCCTGCTCTGGGTCTCCGATGGCAGCCAAGGGGCCCAGGCAGACCTGCTCTTCCCTGCTCATTGTGTTGTGGTGCTGGGTCCAACATCCTGCCCTGCACTCAAGGACAGTGCCAGGGCAGCAATCACCTGAGGGCTGGGGATGCAAGGGTTGCTGTGGCCCTGGACATGGTCTTGGCTTTCCCAGACTCTCAGATTAGTGGTGTGGGATGCCCTGTCTGTCTGTCCTTCCCCAGCCTGCCCCATGCCTTTCTTTGAGAGACTTTGTAGTCTGCAAAGCGACACCTCAGGGCTGCTTTGCCATGGTCCATACTCTGCCTCCGTCTGAAGGGTATGAACAGAGTCCTTCTCCTTTCCGCTCTGCACTTCGCTCTTCCTTCTGCTCTACTATCTCTCAGCCAAAGCAAAACTGGTATTTCTAATGCTTGAGCAGGCTACACAGTTTTGGTGTCTGTCATCTCCCCTGAATCTTCCTCTGTGTGTCTCCTCGGTAGTACAGACAGGCACAAGCCTGGCTCTCTTGTCCCTTGGCATTCAGTGGGGCTGGTCCTGGCACAGCCACAGCCAGGAGAGCCTCCACCTTCCCAGAGCTGGCAGCAGGACAGCATTAGGGCCACCTCCAGCAAAGCCTTTGCTCAGCGAGAGAGGCTGTACTGGGAACCGCTGGCTACCAGCAGAAGGTATCTATGGCTGAGTCTTTGGGGACAGTAGAAGCCTGCAGAGGGAAGGAGGCAGCACTTTGAGCCTGCCAGGAAGAACTGCATGGGGTGAGGCGCTGTTGCCCGTGTCCTGTGGCCCTGGGCAGATGACAGCGTGTGGGTGACGTGTGGCAGGGCCTGACAGACATGCTGCCTGCTCTCCTGAGGCCCTGGGGCCATCCAGCACTGTGGGGCTGTATAACTGCCAAGGCATGGCCAGAATGTGGCATGGAGAGTGCCTGGGAGCAGGAATGTGCACATTTTGGCATATTTCCTTCCTTGAGTCCATGGGCAGAGTGCCCAAGCTCCCTCCTCTTTTCTGGGAACCTTTCCACATTCTCTGGCTGCCCTGGTGTAGCTGGAAGGACCCTCACAGCAAACCTGACAGTGCTGTGGCCTGGCTGACCTGAGGAGGACAGGCAGAGAGTGTGTACCTGGCCTGGCAGCACCTATACTCTCACACCCAGCAAGGGCTCCCCAGGCCCAGCTCTCCCAGCTCCCAGTGCCAACTCTGTCTGCCCAGCTGGGGAATTGGGAGAGGAGCAAGCAGCCATTCTGTGCTGGGAGAGTGCCGGGGGCACGTGATGAGCTGGAAAAACAGAGCTCTCTTTTCCTGTCCCCAGGAGCCTCCCGAGGATGATGCCAATATCATTGAGAAGATCCTTGCCTCCAGGATGGTGCAGAAGGAGGTGAGTGGCAAAGATGTCAGTGGGGCTGGAAGTCCCTGAGCAGAGGAGGAATGGGACCTGGCTGCCCTGTGCAGCAGGAACATGAGATGTAGCAGCCGTTGGTGCTCTTGCTCCTGTGGTGGAGTGCTGGGTTATGCTCAGACTGGCACCTTTCTGAGCTGTGGGTCAGTGTGGTGCCTCTCCTGTCCTGGGCACCAGAAAGCCTCTGGAGAGGAGTCAGGCCTGGGCTGATGCCCAGAACTTGTTGGAGTCCCCCATGCTCAAGGGTGGTCTCACATCGTGTTCCCCAGGGCTACTGCGTCTCTGGGGCAGCAGCACAACAAGTGCCTGGCTGTCCTCACCATCCCTGGGGCTCAGCCCCTGGAGCCTGTGGCCAGGCAGGGGATGGCTGAGTATGCCCCCCCAGCTTCTGCACAGCCTCTGACTGTCACTGACTCTCCTTCCCTTGGTTTCAGGCTCATCCTGGAGGCCTGGCATTTGAGACAGAGGAGTTCTACGTCAAGTACAGGAACTTGTACGTGCAGTGTTGTGGTGCTTTTTTCTGTGCATGCAGGAGCAAGGACTGTGCTCCCCCACCTCCATCTCATCCCTAGCTGCAGCCCCAGCATCCCTTTTTTCCTGCCCCTGTCCTCCTGAGCCAGCTGTGGTGGTGGGAAGCAGGGAAGCTGCTGCAACTTCAGTGCTTGGTCTTGCCCTGGTCCTGAGCCATGGCTTTCCCCAGTTTGGGGTGGCATAGGCATAGGCATGGGCTGGGCGTTCTCTGGATCACTGGGAGATCCATGCTGCTCTGTGTGGTGGATGGGGTTGGGACCACAGGCCTCTTGGTCACATGTTGTTGATTCTTTTCCCTCTGCAGCTCTTACCTCCACTGTAAATGGGCAACACTGGAGGAGCTGGAGAAGGACCCCAGGATCTCACAGAAGATAAAGCGCTTCCGGAACAAGCAGGCTCAGATGAAACACATTTTTACAGAGGTGAGAGTGGAGCACAGTGAGCAGTGGTGCCCGACCCTGAGCCCAGTGCCGTGGCTGAGCAGGCCAGGACCTGCCCCTGACACCTTGCTGCTGAGCCAGTCCATCTCCAGGGCCAAAGGCACCAGGGCTGGAGCTGAGGGTCCATGACTGTGCCCTGGACACCTGTAGTGTCACTGATGGAATTATGAGCAGGGTGACAAGTGTCACTGCCAGCTCTGTTGCTTGGTGGGAGGGAGGGCAGCATACAGGGCTGGAGGCGCTTTTGTGGCGGAGCAGAGATGATATGGGAGAGAGGGAGCTATAAATATCTGGGCTTAGGGCAGCTCCTGCCTGCTCTGCTCTATAAGCAGATTAATCTTGCTTAGTATGAAAGGTGTTCTATAATTTATCTTGCTGCTCCAGAGATAGTTGTTGGATCTCCTCAAACTGCCCCTTACAAGTGTAAATCAGGCCAGTAGGCTACGAAAATTTCTCCATTGTAGCTGGAAAGCTGTGGGTGTGTGTCAAATTTCTCACTCACAAGTCTTTTTGGGCTCTTTCTCAGGATGCAAAAAAACCCCATGTGTTGGAACACTCTGTACCACTGACAGTTCAGCAAGGAGCACATGCTCTTTTCCTGTAACTAACTGGGGCTTGGGGAACTGTGAGCGTAGAAGCCTGATTTTTCTCCTTCCCAAGCCCTAGACCATGTCTCTCCAAGGACTATGCTAGGTGGGGCAAGAGGGAGGCGGCGACAGAGACCAAAGCGTCACCCCTTGCAGCCATGGGGTTCATTGGGTGCTGTGCACTGTGGTGGTCACAGCTCTGGATGCTGCACATCAGCTGGAGCAGACAGCTTAGGCCTTGTACCTTGGGGCCAAATAGGCTGGAGAGGACATTCCTGCCTCCCAGCAATGGCAGCACAGAGCATGTGACTGCTCTAAAGAGAGAGCTTTGCCTTCTGCTGGGCTCCTGCGTCCTCCCTGCCCAGAGACAGATGTCTGTACCTGTGTCCAGGGCATTTGGTGTGTTGCACACAGCTAGCAGCGTCCTGGGGGCAGATGCCCTGTAGCTGTTTACTTGTGCCCATCTGTTTAACCCTGGAATCACCTTGAACTTACCTCCTGCTTTACTGTTTGCCATCACAGCCTGATGAGGATTTGTTCAACCCCGACTACGTGGAGGTAGATCGAATTCTGGAGGTGGCTCACACAAAGGACCCTGACACTGGGGAGGTGAGAGGCTGCATCTCTTGCTTGCCCCATGGAGGGAAGGAGGGAGATTTGGCAGGAGGCCCGGCCCCATGGTGTACATTGCGGGTCATCTCTGAGCACCCTGAGCCTTCCCAGCCTTCCCTTGCACAGCTTTCCCTGTCCCCGAGGAGCCTTGGCACAGGCTGGGTGGAGGGCCGCTGATCCTCCCTGTCTCTGAGCCTATCTCTGTGCTGCAGGAGGTGACTCACTACCTGGTGAAGTGGTGCTCACTGCCCTATGAGGAGAGCACCTGGGAGCTGGAGGAGGATGTTGACCCAGGGAAGATTAAAGAGTTTGAAGCCCTCCAAATCCCTCCAGAAATCAAGCACATGGTAACGTACCCTGAGGTAACGTACCCGGCTGGCAGCTCGCTGCCCTGGGCACAGGGACTGGCTGTGTCTTGCCACAGTCCAGCTGTGTTGACCTTGTCCCTGATGCTGCAGTGCAAGCCCTGTATCCTCCCCTCCGGGTGGGTTAGTTGTCAAGGTCTGAGGGTGGGTTCCAGAGGCCAAGGCCTTGTTATGACTCAGCACTCAGTGACTGCTTTGAAGTGTTGTCCTGATGTGCAGCCCCTGCAGCAGGATCTGGCCTCACTGGGCATTAGCATCTCCCATGGACCTCGCTCCTGCTGTCCCCTCCTAGGAGCGCCCAGCATCCGAGTCCTGGCAGAAGCTGGAGAAGTCCCGGGAGTACAAGAACAGCAACCAGCTGCGGGAGTATCAGCTGGAGGGAATGAACTGGCTGCTCTTTAACTGGTATAACAGGTGAGGATGAGCTGGAGCCCAGTGCTGCCATGAGCAGTCCTGCTGGCAGCAGGCCTTTGTGTGTGCTGTCACGGGAACAGCAAAGCTGGGGTGCAGAGCAGACAAACATGGGCCTGACAGAGCAGCCACTGAGTCCTTGAAGTGCTGGAGCTGGAAGGCAGCTGCCAGAAACAATGGATTTGCTTTAGCTTTGCAACTGAGTCTTTAGGAATGTTTCTCCCTGGTAAATGCTGATGAGTCTTGGAGATAAGAGGGCTTAGCTATGGTTCTAAGATACACCTGGTTTTTTGGTATTGGCGGGCTATTGGTGACCCATTGTGTGGCAGGCAGGTGGGAATATGCATGTTCTCAGCTGCAGCAGGCCATCAGATGCATCTTTCCCTGGCTCCCGTGTGCCTGAAAAACAGCATCTTTCATGCTGGTTTTGAATCCATGATATTACAAGAAGTTGGCTGGCTTACCCAGACAGATTTGGGCCACTGTACCAAAGTCCCCCCACGCTCCATGCTGCAGGGTCAGAGAAGTGTGGGCAGAGGTGGTGTGCCTGACATCCCATCAAAGAGTTGGTGACAGAGTGGTTTCTGCCCCCAAGAGCCACACTGACCTGACCCTGTCCATCTCTGCAGGAAGAACTGCATCCTGGCTGACGAGATGGGGTTGGGGAAGACAATCCAGTCAATCACCTTCCTCTCAGAGATATTCCTGATGGGCATCCATGGCCCCTTCCTCATCATCGCACCTCTCTCCACCATCACAAACTGGGAGAGGGAGTTCCGCACCTGGACAGAGATGAACGCCATTGTGTACCACGGCAGCCAGATCAGCCGGCAGATGATCCAGCAGTACGAGATGGTTTACAGGGACACGCAGGTGATTGATGCACACAGCGCTCCCAGGATGCGTCCCCCAGCCCTGGCTTCCCTTACTTGGGAAGCACTGAGCTGCCTGTGGAGCTTGTTCACTTGGAGAGGAAAAGGTGATCTTTGCAGCCCCATTTGCTGGCATGGGCTCAGGTTGCAGAGTGTATGAGTGAACAGGCACAGCTCATGCAGAACGGGGAGGGTGCAGCATAGCCCTGGTTCTTGTCCAGGCCTATGTGCCTGCCCTGGGGCAGTGTCTGGTTTGGAGGTACACAGCCTGTGGCCGTCAAGGAGGCTTGCAGAAACCTGCACAATGCTTGAGAGAGATTATTCTGGGGAAATTCCAGCTCAGAGTCAGATGCTCACACTGATATTGTCAGACAGGACATCTGACAGTGTGCTGCCACCCTGCAGGACTCAAACTCTGGTTTCTGTTTCCCTAGGGTAACCCTCTCCCTGGGATCTTCAAGTTCCAGGTGGTTATCACCACCTTTGAGATGATCCTTGCTGACTGCCCGGAGCTGAAGAAGATCCAGTGGCGCTGCGTGGTCATTGACGAGGCACATCGCCTGAAGAACAGGAACTGCAAACTCCTGGAGGGGCTGAAGCTCATGGCCCTGGTGAGCATATCCTGCTCGGGTTCACCTGAGAGCAGGGTGGGCTGGAGATGGCCATGCTGAGCAGTCAGATGCCACTGTCACCAGCTCAGGCCCTGTGCCAGGCTGGAGGAAAACCATCCAGGGGGCTCCTTGATGGATGGGGCACTGGTTCTCTGCAGCCCTCACAAGCTTCCTTTTGCCAAAGTGGAATGTTAACTCCTCCTGTGCCTTCCCACCTGGGGGTGCTCCCTGCCAGAGCCCTGCAGCACAGTGTAAGCTGCTGCAGAACATGGGGACAGTTGCTGGCCAGCCCTGCACAGCACCCCTGGCCACGGTGTGCTTTGTGCCCTACACTGAGCAGGGCTGTGGTGTTCGAGCTGGTTTCTTACTGCTGTGCAAACATGGGACCAGTCCATGCCAGGGATGGGAGTGTGCAGGACTGTGCATGTTAACAAAGGGATCAATGAGCTGCTCTGAGAAATTATTTGGATGTCCAGCTCACTTTCAGCCCTGGGAAAAAGCAGCGCTGCTGTTGGGTGGACCAAGGGCCGTCAGGCCTTTTGGATCTTCCAGCTGTACCCAGCTTCCGTCAGACTCACCTGTAGCTGGGCCAGGCCTCTGAAAATAATTAGTCTTGTAACTCCCACAAGTTCCGAAAGACCCTGCTGTTTCCCCTGACTGTGTCTTGTGCAGGGCCCTGCTGGGTTGTGAGCTTGGGTCAAAGCAGAATTGCTACTGGTCCCCCTTCTAAACCATCACCTTCCTTTGTACAAGTCCTGCGGAAGCCTCCCACCTTACAATTGCCCTTCTTTCCTAGCTGGCCACTCCTGAGGACATTCCCTGCACTAGACTGGGCAGGAGGATTAGCCTGAGTAATGAGCCCAAGGCTCTGGCAGTGCTGGGACAGGGGAGCTGGTGCACCCAGGATCAGCACCTGGTGGTGCCTGAAGCCCGAGCCCATGTTGTCAGGCATGGGAGGAGGAGCGTTCTCCTTGAGAGATCTGGTCCTCACACCCCCAGGTCTTGGTGGTTGTCTGGACCCCATCTCCTTTTACTGCACATGTACCTACGTGGTGAACCTCTAAGAAAAGCTCCCCCTTGTTCCCAGTGCACAGTCATACCTGCCCCTGCTGGTTTTGGAGCACCCTGCTGAGACCGGCCCTAGCAGTGGGTCACTGGTGCCCCTTGGTGTCCCATGGCTCTGGGCCGTGTTCCCTCTTGCTCTCTCTGAGCCTCGAATACAGACATCCCCCAGCTGCCCGGAAGCTTGGGCTCTGTCAGCATCCCTGTCCAGTGCCAGCACAGCCCTACCCAAGGGTCTTGTACCAGGGCAGGGCTGAAGCCTGGGGGCAGTGCGAGATCTTGGGTTTGTCTGTTGTTGCAGAGAGCTGGACTGGAACTGGTGCACAGGAGCATCCTGGAGCCCCAAGACAGTGCTGTGTAGCAGTGGCTCGATTGGGGCTGTCACCATGGCCAGGGAAGCCTCTGAGGGGGTGTGTGTGCTCCCAGGCCATCCAGAGTGCTTCTTAGGCTGGAAGACAAGAAGTGTTGTGCTCTTGGGACACCTTCAACCTAGCTAATGGGGTTGAGCCCTGAACCTGTTTTCTGTGTGTTCCCAGGAGCATAAGGTGCTGCTGACAGGGACCCCCCTGCAGAACTCAGTGGAGGAGCTCTTCAGCCTCCTGAATTTTCTGGAGCCACAGCAGTTCCCCTCAGAGACAGCCTTCCTGGAGGAGTTTGGAGACTTGAAGACAGAGGAGCAGGTACCTGGAGGAGTGATGCTGGTGACTTAGCACAGGCCACTGGGACAGCTGGTGACCAAACCAGGCATGCTTTCAGACATGTGCTTCATGGAAGTGGATAGGACTCCTCATACCAGGAGAAGCAAAGTTGTGACAGAGCCCCCAACGCTGCTCTGGGGAGAGGAGACCTGCCCCTGCCAAGGAAGTGGCCTGCTCCCAACTGACTCCCTGCTGCCCTTGCATGCCTGGGTAGAACAGCTCACCTGCCTCTCCCACCTGGTCTGTCCCTGAGACCAACAAGACTGCAGGGGGAATGGGGAGATCAGTAAGTCCATGTGTCAGTCACCCTTGTCAGGTTCCCCTGGAGAGCTTTCCTCCAAAGCTCTCCTTGAGTGTGGGTCATGGGAAGCTGCTGAGTTGCCTGGGCTGTCCCGCTGCCTTTTGAATGTGGGAATTGCACAAAGATTGTCATTCTGTGGGAGCAGGCACAGGCACATGAAGCAACCGCTATCTCAGCTACTATCCAAACTTTCAGCTCTCCTCCTGTATCAGGCACCTAGCAGCAGAGGCATGTGGAGCTGATAGCCTGGGACTGGTCACTGACATGCCTGCCCCAAGCACCCCAGCCCCTGAAGCTGTCCTAGCTGGCTGCTGAGCAGCTGCTCCAGAGTCACCTGTAGTGGATTTGCAGCATGGGGAGGCTCTCCTCTTGCAGATCCCTCTGCTGGGCCCATGTGCTTGCCAGGCAGGGAGGGCAGTGAGTGTCTGTGCTTGCTCTGCAGGTGAAGAAGCTGCAGTCCATCTTGAAGCCCATGATGCTGCGACGGCTGAAGGATGATGTGGAGAAGAATCTGGCACCCAAGCAGGAGACCATCATTGAGGTGGAGCTGACCAATATCCAGAAGAAATACTACCGGGCCATTCTGGAGAAGAATTTCTCCTTCCTCTCCAAGGGTGCCAACCAGCACAATATGCCCAACCTCATCAATACCATGATGGAGCTGCGCAAGTGCTGCAATCACCCGTACCTCATCAATGGTGAGGGCTGTGCACAGGAGTTGTGTGGGGGGACACATAGGTATCACTGCAACAGTTACTGTTCATTCTCAACAGAACTTGCCCAGCTTGAGAGCCAGCTCAGGCCTCATGCCATCTGCCGATGGTGTGGCAGTGATCTGCCCTGTTGCCTGCTCAGGCAGCCCAGCTCCCTACAAGGGCTGCTTGGTGATGGGCACCTCAGGGTCTCCTGAGGCTCACTGTGTTTGGGGGTGTTCTGACACAGAACCAACGTCCCAGCCTGACTTGTTCTGCCAAGAGCTGATGCGAGCCCTGAAGAAGTTTAGTCTCAGGAGTGGAGGGTCTGCAGGAGGTCTCTGGCCAGCCTCCCTAGCTCTGACCACATGTGTTCTGTTGCTCATGCGGTCCCTTGCTGGTGCCCTGGGCAGCTGCACTGCCAGCCTCGCCGAGAGCTCACATCTCTTTTCACCTGGCAGGGGCAGAGGAGAAGATCCTGGAAGACTTCCGTAAAACACACTGCCCAGAGGCACCAGACTTCCAGCTGCAGGCGATGATCCAGGCAGCTGGGAAGCTGGTGCTCATCGATAAGCTGCTTCCCAAGCTGATCGCTGGTGGGCACAAGGTGCTCATCTTCTCACAGATGGTGCGCTGCCTTGACATCCTGGAAGACTATCTCATCCAGAGACGGTTAGTACAGGCTCCGGCATTCACCACAGTGCCTCCACCTCCGTTGCACTGTACATACAGAGGGGCAGCAACACAGGGTGGGGATCTGGCCATTCCATGCCCACATACCAGTGGATCCGAGTTACCATCTTCTGCTGGTGGGTGTGGAGATCCCAGAGCTAAGTAGCTCAGACCTTTCATTCTGTGTAGTCCAGGGCTAGTCTCAGAGTGACCAGGTAGAAGTAGGTCCTTCCCTTGGTCCTGGCTCCCATGAGCTCCATATCCATGCACTATGCATGGGGTTGTGATGATTTTGTCATCATATTTGGCACAATATTTGGGAACAACCACAGTGCACACAGGCTGATGGGGCCTGGGCCTCCACCTGAGCCCAGGTCCTGCCACTAAGTCCTGGCTGCTGGTGTGCCCACACAGCCTGGGGGAAGGAGCAGAAAGGGATGTGAAAGCCACAGCCTCTTCAGGCCCCGCTGTGGTGCTGCTCTGACCTCTCCCCCTCTTGAGCAGGTACACCTATGAGCGCATCGACGGGCGGGTGCGCGGCAACCTGCGCCAGGCTGCCATCGACCGCTTCTGCAAGCCCGACTCGGATCGCTTTGTGTTTCTCCTGTGCACACGGGCAGGCGGGCTGGGCATCAACCTGACCGCTGCCGACACCTGCATCATCTTCGATTCCGACTGGAACCCGCAGAATGACCTGCAGGTAATGGGCTGGGCAGGGCCAGGCTGTCAGGAGGTCCTGAGGCACAGCTCCTATCACTTGTGCCAGGCAGGGAGAACAGGGCAGCAGCACCAGCTGTACTGGGCACGGGGTGCCGTGCCAGGAGAGCTGGCAGGAATGTGGGCAGAGGGAACAGGACATGGGAGAGATCACAGTGTGGCTCTGAAAGCACAGACAGGCCACACAACAGGCAACACTTTGTCCATACCTAGTGTTAGAGTGGGTGCAGTGTTTTGTGCCACATCTGCAGAGAGCCAAGGCTCCAGCCTGAGCCCTGTGTCCTTGCCTGAGGGTGCCAGGATCTCCCATTCCTGCTCCACAGCCGTGCAGGCTGTGCCAGAGCCCTGCCAGGTCAGCCACAGGCAGGGAGTGAGGGTGCTGTGGTGGGTGGGAGCCGACTGTGGGTCAGGTGGGTGAGTGTAGATGCTGGTGCAGAGTGCCACAAGCCACACAGTCCTCCTCCGGCTGTGCTTCCTGCGCTGACACTGTGCCCTCTGCACTGACAGGCTCAAGCCCGCTGCCACCGGATCGGGCAAAGCAAGGCAGTGAAGGTCTATCGCCTCATCACCAGGAACTCTTATGAGCGGGAGATGTTCGACAAGGCCAGCCTGAAGCTGGGCCTCGATAAAGCTGTGCTGCAGGACATCAACCGCAAGGGCAGCACCAATGGGGTAGGTTGGCTCCTGGAGTGGGGCCAGGTGGGAGCCTCTGCAGGAGAGCTCTCCTCCTCACCCTGCAAGTCACTGCCAGGTCAGAGGAGGGACTGGGCAGGCTTTGAGGAGGGAGAGCCTAGTCCCATACACTCGCACTGCTGCTCTTTGGCCTGCCAGGCTATTCTTGCGCTTCCATGGGGATAAGGGGACACGTGATGCTGTGTCTGGGGTGGCGTGGACTGAAATTCCTGACAGTCCCTCAGGAAAAGTTTTGAAGTGACCTCTTTGCTTTAGCAGCAGCAAGTCTGGGTTGGCTTGGGGCCCTTTCTCCTGGAGCAGAGGGAGCAGCCTTCTCCTGTTGTGAAGCAGTCATGGTTGCTTGCCAGGTTGGTGATGCCCCTGTGCTTTGGGCAGGTTCAGCAGCTCTCCAAGATGGAGGTGGAGGACCTGCTGCGGAAGGGGGCCTACGGTGCGCTCATGGATGAGGAGGACGAGGGGTCGAAGTTCTGTGAGGAAGACATTGATCAGATCCTCCAGCGCAGGACACAGACCATCACGATCCAGTCTGAAGGGAAGGGCTCCACATTTGCGAAGGTGTGCTGTGCTCCACTGGGAGGGAAGGGGGATTTCCGTTGCGGGGTGGAGGAAGGGGAGCACGCAGGGCAGTAGTGGTCAGCCAACCTCCTACCTGTGTGTGGAGACATGTCCACATGGAGGCCAAGCTCTGCTGTCCCACTGTGCCCAGGAGCGAGACCTTGCTGGGGTGCCACAGCTGGTGTGGTCTCCTGTCTCTCTGGTGGTCAGCAGAGCATTGAGGAGGGGCCACCAGCCTGGCAGGTGATGGAGGGCTGCCTAGGAGGGTTCAGCTCTCCCTCTGAAACTGGTTTAAGCTGGTGAGAAGGCAGAGCAGGGCCTGTATTCCAGGTACTGGGTAGTGTCCAGATGTGCTCTATCCCCAGGCTGGAGGTGTGGATGGATGCAGAGCTGCTGTTGTGTCCCTGTCAGGGCGCAGCAGGGTGGAGGCCTTGCTCTCATGGGCTGGCAGCTCCTGGCCATGGCAACAGACCATGCCCCAGAGCTGTGCTCTGCCTGAGGCTGTTGTGGGCAGGGTCAGGCATCTCCTCAGGGAGGATGGATGAGTTCAAAGCTTGGGTGAGATCCAGTCCTTACTCATGGGCTGAGCTTATTTGATCTGGAGTCTGTCACCCTCTCTGCCCTTCCAGTCACTGATGCTGCCTCGGTGTGGTGCTTTGCTGAGCAGAAATGCAAGTGGAGACCTGAGCTGCCAGTGATATGGGAAGGAGCTGTGGTACCTTCAGCACAGCCCTTCTGCAGCACAGCCGGTCTTTGTCTCCAGCCTCACTCTTCTGCAGCCATGAGGTCTGGCTCTGCATAGGGACCCCAGGATGGTGGCAGAACCCAGCTGCTGGGCTGCGCAATGCCCAGAGCCAGGTGCTGCTGTGCTATGGAAGCTGAGTGCTGTGGTGTCGTGGGTTGGACGCTGGCCAAAAGCCAGTGCACTCACAAAAAATCATTCATTTATTTTCCTCTGCTATAGTTGAGCAGAGGAGGGGAAAGAACAATTTTAAAAACTTAATGAGGTGAGATAAAGATTAGGAGAAAACACTTTGAGGGCAAAACAGGCTCCAGACTTTAAGAAAGTATAAAGAAAATAATTTATTAACAGAATTAAAAGAGGGTAATGAGAACGAGTATAAACCTTTAGAACACCACTCCCTCCCCCCTCAGACCTTCTTTTCTTCCCACTGACAACACAGGGAGACAAAACATGATGTTTTTAGTCAGTTTGTCACCTTTAAAAAAGTAAATCTTCTTTCAGTTCATTTAGGGAGAGGAGTCTCTTGCTATGTCATGGGGTCCTTCCCACGGGAGACAGTTCTTTGTGAACTTTTCCAGCTTAGCTCAAAATTTCACGAGAGTGGTTCCCTGCCCGAAAAACCTGCTGTAATGTGAGACTCTCCCACAAGCAAAAGCAGTCTTCCCACAACTGCTTTTTTTCCTTGTGGGCCAAGAAGTTCATGGGGTACAGTCTTTTAAGGATGCACTGTCCTAATATAAAAGCAAGAGTCTTCTTCTGTCTCTGTAGGCAAGGGTTCTCTCTCTCTGTTCAAGCCTTTTTTATCACAGC
>VWPU01014069.1:0-31352 GCA_013398955.1 Callaeas wilsoni | reverse complement strand
GAATCTCAGCTCCGTTTCTCGGAGCACCTCCTCCTCCCTTTCCGTCCTTTGTACTGACCTTGGTGTTACCATGTTGTTCTCTTCATGTGTTTCCACCTTTTTCTTTTCTCTGACTCGGGAGAGAGTTGGTGTTTGTAGGTTCATTTGTTCTGAAGTTTTATTAATTGGAAAGTTTTTATAGAGTTCTGCAACATTGAAAAGTTAATTCCGTCCGGGCTCAGCATCAAACAGGTATATGCCATGCCTCTCACTCCTAGTCGTGTGTTTCTGCTGGCACCGCGCTGGCCACCGCAGTTTCAGCTCCATTTGGTGCCTCTCTTCATGTGAGGCGCCGGAAAGGAGAAGCTGCTGTCGCCGCTTTTTGTCCCTCTGCTCACGGTGTGGCAGGTTAGAAGTGGCCAGACAGGCAAAGTCTATCGCTGGCCGTGCCAAGGTGGCGGCGGCCGCATGGCTGCTTTGGCCCTGGCCACTCCCAGCCGCGGGCCATGAGGCCGCTCCCAGCTCCAACCGTGAGGCTGCTCGCGGCGCCGGGATGGCTCCCCCCGCCCTCGGCAGCAGGATCTCGGCGGCCGCGCTGGGAAGGGCCCGGCCGCCAGAGACCGGAAGGGGCCTGGCTGTGCCAGCCGCTCCCTCACCCCCTGAGAGGGGCAGGAAGGAAAAGAGCTTCCCACGTTTTTCCCTTCCTTAAATATGTTCTCATAGAGGCGTTATCAGTTGTCTAATTGGTTTAGTAGAATGTCTGTCCTCAGGGCCAGCCAGCAATTGGTTTTCCCAGGCACAGAGGAAGCTTTTAGCAGCTCCTCACAGAGAACCGCCTCTGTGGCTGCCTTTTTTCCTCCTCACCAAAAATCAGCCCATACAAAACCATCACATGTGGGACCTGACAAAACCCCGAGAGAGAGCCTGAGGAGCCAGCTCTGTGTTATGTTCTGGCTGGTTCCTGCTGGGGCCACTAAGAGCCATCTGTCCCTCCTCCTCTTGCACAACCCAGGTTCCATTTACAGTGGGTCAGGCATGACTGCAGAACAGAGGGGTTCAGCTCCCTTAGGCGAGCAAAGAACCCTCTGGCACATATCAACTTAGGGTGTAACATCCCACAGCAGCAAGACTGTGAACTCAGACAGATGTGTGGGGGATCTCTGTATGGGGGAAAGCACACCTGGATGGTGGGTTGCACCCTGTTCACTCCTCTTCTCTCCCTCCTAGGCCAGCTTTGTAGCATCAGGAAACAGAACTGACATTTCCTTGGATGACCCCAACTTCTGGCAGAAGTGGGCCAAGATAGCAGAGCTCGATACAGATGCCAAGAACGAAAAGGTAAGATGCAATTTGTGGCCCATGTGCCCTACAGCTGATCTGACACCATGTGGCCTGGTGTCCAGGGGGGAGCTGCGCGCTTCCTCTGGGCTCCTGAAGAGGTTTGTGTTGGGCATCAAGAATTACTGCAAGGGAAGACTGACCCACGACTGCTGGCTAAAGCTGTGATTTATTTAGCCACATGTTGCTCTGTATCTCCCTGATATTTCAGGGTGCTCAGTCTGTACTCCCAGCAATCCCACCCTCTGCCTGAGGGTGTTGTCCAAACGCTCCTTGAGCTCTGGCAGCCTTGGAGCTGTGCCCATTCCCTGGAGAGCCTATTCAGTGTCTGACCACCCTCTGGGGGAAGAACCTTTTTCTCACGCAGCTCCAGTCATTCCCATGTGTCCCTGGTCACATAGAGCAGAGACTGGAGCTGCCCCCCTGCTGCCTCTCATGAGGGCAGATTGGTGCCACTGCCTGTCGGGAGGCAGGAGGGGACGGATGGGTCCCAACGCTCTGCTGGCCCTGCTGAGGTGATGGTCTCGGCTGAGCTCAGGTCTCTCTTTCCAGCTCCTCCATCGGCACAGGGTGCTGCCACTGGCTCGTGTGGCCCCAGGGCTGCCATAATTCCAGCCAAGGCAGCAGTGCTGTAGAGATGGTTTTAGACAGCAGCAGGAAGGAGGCCCTGCAGCTCTGCAGAGCTCACTGCTTGAGCAGGAGCAATGGGAGTGTGTGCGTGTGTGTGTATGTCCTATGTGCCTGAAATCCAGGCAGACTTACATGGCATTAATTCATTCAACAGGGCGGGGTAAGGAGAGGGGACAGGTACATGCTGTTTAATTTCATATTGCTCCCTCCTGCATCTTGTTGGAAGCTGCCTTTCCTGTTCCAGCCCACCTGTCCCGTGACATAGAGATTACACTGCCTTCAGCACAGCACTTGGCACAGGCAGTGCAGAGAGGGCCAGGAGTGACTCAGAGCTGAGTCAGCTGCTGGCAGTCAGCAGTTTGGACACAGAGGGGCTGATTTTCAGCCTGTCGTCAGTCAGGCTGAATTTCGTGCTGGCCAGGAGCTGTCACTTGCGCAGGCAGAACTGCACACAGGTAACTTGAAGCAGGTATCCTAGTGGGAAGGTCAGCCACAGGACTGGCAAACAGGAGCCAGAGGCTGAGCAGAGCCTGGGTGACAGGGGCCAGAAGAGCACATCTAAGTGTTTCTGCCTGTACCTGAGAACGTTCTCTGCTCTGTCTGTCACAGGAGAGCCTGGTCATTGACAGACCCCGGGTGCGGAAGCAAACCAAACACTACAACTCCTTTGAGGAGGATGAGCTGATGGAGTTCTCTGAGCTGGACAGTGACTCAGATGAGCGACCCACACGCTCACGGCGCTTTAACGAGAAGACGCGGCGGTACCTGCGGGCTGAGTGCTTCCGTGTGGAGAAGAACCTGCTCATATTTGGGTGAGTCTATGAGAGCACAGCCACAGCCTCCAGCTGCCCTAGTGCCCATGTGGGCCACTGGCTGTACCAGCCACTTCCTGTCTGTCCTGCTTGCAGTGTTCCCTCCTTCCAGCAGTGACCTCCCTGGTGGGACCTGGTCTCTAAGCAAATGTTTGGGATGGAAGGAGAGTTAGGAGGACAAAGCATGAGCTGGCAGTTGGCACTTCCAGAGTCTGCTCCTGCCTCTGCCCCGTTCAGTCCTGCAAACCTCTCTCCCTCTCTGCTCCTGTAATGTGTGGGCAAAACATCCCTATCCAGGGGAGCTGGCAGGGCTGTGCCCCCACAGGAGCTCATGGAGAGAGGTGCCAGCAAGGTCTCTAATTGCACTGGAGTGTTTACTCTGTGTTCCTACTGTTTCAGCTGGGGACGCTGGAAAGATATCCTGACCCATGGGCGGTTCAAGTGGCACCTGAACGAGAAGGACATGGAGATGATTTGTCGGGCCTTGCTGGTGTATTGTGTCAAACACTACAAGGGGGATGAGAAGATTAAGAGTTTTATCTGGGATCTCATCACACCGACAAAGGACGGCCAGAACCAGGCTCTGCAGAATCACTCAGGTATTGCGTGTTCTCTCTGCCATTGCATCTGTACCCGTTGCCCTGTGCCAGCCTGCGGGAGTGAGGCTGCAGAATTCAAAGCAGAGCTGATGGAAACAGTCTGCAAGTGTTTGTGCTTGAGCATTGCAATTCTCTCTGCACAGAGAAAGGGGCTTCCATGGAGCTGACCTCCACACTGACCCTCAGAGCCAGCAGCAGGGGTTGGCTGAGTGAGGGAGGCTGTGGGAGCAGAGGTGCTGCTAAGTCTTCTCTGACCTGTGAATACCATCGTGGTTCCCCTGTGCAGGGAGACGCTGGGCAGTGAGCTCGTGAGCACCAGTGACCGGGTGTGATAGGGATGAGGGTGCTGATTCCACTCAGAGCGTGGGCGTGCCTCAGGCTGCTCCTCAGGGCCTCACAGGGCGCAGCATGGACGTGGCGCAGGACCCTGCCTGTGCCTCTGGGCAGCACGGGCAGCTGCACCAGGGAAGGCTGGGAGTGCAGCTGAGCATCCATCTCACAGCAAGGTTGTGGGTTTGATCCCCATATGGGCCATTCACTTAAGAGTTGGACTCAGTGATCCTTGTGGGTCCCTTACAACTCAGAATATTCTGTGATTTTGTGATTTCCCCTCTTCGTGGTGCTTGTCCCAGACCTACTGGTCTGCAGTGCCTGCCCTGATGGGTGGATGTGCAGTGTTGGTTTGTCCTGAGACTTGTGCAATGCACAGTGTTCCCTAGGTGATGCTGCCTCCTCTCACTCTGTGTAGCAGGACCCTTGTCCTAGGCCTGGCTGTGCTCTCTCTACTCAGAGGCAGTGTGTCTGAGGTTCGTGTGTCACATGTCAGATCTGTAATTGCATCTATTGGCTAGACATGTCTGTATTCTGTTGTGTAGAAGTTCCCAGCGGATCCTCAGCTTCAGACAGGTCACCCAGAGGCTTCCCAGCCGTGCTCTCCCTCTGGCTCTGGCTCTGCCTCGGTGGTGGACACTGCAGATGGGCCTCCCCACCTGCAGCACAGTGGCTGCTCTCTATAGGTTCCCCTGAGGCTGGGCCAGCCATAGAGCCCATCCTGCAAATGAGGCAGCCACGGGGCCTTTGTCTTCATCTGTGAGCACAGAGCAGCTGCTGGCTCCCTGGATCTGGGCTTGTGGCCTGGGACATGTGGTCACTGCCTGCTGTGCCAGAGGACTCTGGCTGACCTTGCAGCACAGTGCCTAAATCCTGTGGCTCTCAGGACAGGTGAGTGGGGCTGGGGGAGGCCACAGTGTCCCTCAGGGAGTCAGAGCCCAGCAGCCATGTGCTGCTTGTTCTGTGCTTGTGATCTGTGGCACAAGGTGAGTAGTGCGGGGTCTGGAACTCTCCAGATTGCTTTTGACATCAGGGAGCTGGGCTGAAACCTGGGACTTCTGTTCCGAGATGATGGAGCACAAGGAAGGCTGTTCTGAACTGGTGATGCTGCTGAGTGCCAAGTGCATCATAGTTGGTGCTTAAAACCCAACATCATCATTTCTTTCTGCCTGGAAGCGTCCAACTAGCTTTTACAGCGTGAGGTCCAAGGACTCACACTGTGGCTTTCAGTGGCTGCCTTAAGTTTTTCCAGTCACCTCCTGCTATTGGAATCATTTCGGCAGTGCTGCTTCCTGCTCTTGCCACACAGCCCTGCCCTGAGAGCAGCTGGGAGTGGGCTTGAGAGTCCTATGGGGAGCAGAGCAAGAGTCGGAAACAAATTGACTGGTATGAGTGGGCTTGATTTAGATAATGCCAAGTAACAAACAAGCCACGGTTTCAGTGGAGGGTCAAGATTGCTTTAGTGCAGGAGCACTGAATATTGACCAGCAAAGCGACCAGGAGCTTCTCCATCAACTCTTTAGAATGGCTTTTCCCACCTGTGAAACCTCCGTGTTGTCTGGGCAAAAGGAGCAACAACATCTCAGCCTGTTGTCAGGAGCTGGAGAAGAGCAGAAGAGGCAGAACACCGCAGTGCAGAGCAGTGCTTCTTGCTCAGCAGTAACTGCTGTGGCTCCCCAGGCAGCCTCAGGTGCCACTCGTGTTTGCAGAGAGCTGACCCATCCCTGATGCGCAGAAAGCAACAGCAACCTTCAGCTCTTGCTAGGGCATCCTGGAGCTCTTCCCAATCCCACATCCATGTGGTCACGAGGGATAAGCACAGCACCCAGACAGTCCGACTCAGAGCTCTGCTCTGATCCAGCACCATCCTGCTTTTCATCCTGGAACAGGCCAAGCTGCTGAGGAAGCAGCATTTGCCCAGAGTTCATCTGGCCAGTTTGGTGCTGGGGACAGGAGGCCTGGTGCCTGCTGAGGCCTCCAGCAGCCAGCTGGGCCACAGCCCTTGTCCTGTCATGGAGCTGCAAACTTTACGGAGGAGTTGATGACATGGTGACTTTCTCTTCTTCACTGGTGTCACAAGACCAGACAGATGGGATGGGACTGCTCAGGCATCCTTTCCTCATGTCTGCAGTTCCTACCTCAAGAGCAGCTGCCCAGCAAGGCATCTTATCCCTCTCTGGAGATTCCAAACAACAGGAGTCATTTCCACATTCTTCTGTGAACTCACATCTTATTTCAAGGTTGAAATGTGTTTAATTTTCATCTCCAGCCACTGGATCTCATTTTATCTTTGTCAGGCAGATGGGACTGCTTTCCCTTTCCCATTGGTACCATAGCTCCCTTGCAGCGATCCAGTTCCCCCCCAGCCCTGCTCCGGATGCATGGTATAAGAAACTGTCCTTACACATCAGATCAGCAGGTCTGCTGCTCTTTGATCATTTGGGAGCTTCTTGTTTGAACTCTTGTCCCAAATAACTGTCCCCATAGAGTGACCTTCAGAGGTGGCTGTGGTGTCTAAGTAAGTCTCCAAGGCCTGTGCCCAGGACCACGGTCCTTTCCATGCTTCATCCCTTCTGTGTGATATTTTTATACATCGAGGGGCCATGTTGTCATTTGGGTTCAGCATTGCCCTGAGAACGCACAGCAGTTCGGTTTCTGTGGTGATCTCCAAATTTTTCACAGAGTTGGACTCTCCCGTGCTCTGCGTTTGCCCCGTGCACTTCCCCTCCTTGGCTCTCCAGGCTGCAGCTGGGAGCTCTGTACCGGCTCCTCCAGCTCCCCGCTCTGCTGCCCCACCCGGCCTCCAGCGCCAGAGGTGCCTGGTGGCAGTGCCGGGCTGTGCCCACGGTGCCTGTGGTGCTCACTGGCTGCCACTGGCTGTTACAGGCTTGTCAGCACCCGTGCCCAGAGGCAGGAAGGGGAAGAAGACAAAGAACCAGATGCTGCTTCCTGAGATAAAGAACGCAGACTGGCTCGCCACCTGCAACCCTGAGGTGGTGCTCCATGATGACAGCTACAAGAAGCACCTCAAACAGCACTGCAACAAGTGAGTCATAGAATCATGGAGTGGTTTAGGTTGGAAGGAGCCTTAAGGAACATCTTATTACATTACCCTGGCCAAGGGCAGGGATACCTTCCATTATCCCAGGTTTCTCCAAGCCCTGTCCAACCTGTCCTTGAACACTTCCAGGGATGGGGCAGCCACAGCTTCTCTGGCAGCTTGTGCCAGGGCCTCACCACCCTCAGAGTGAATTTCTTCCTAACAACTAATCTAAATTTCTCCTATTTTAATTTGAAACCATTCCCCCTCGTGGGAGCCCACATTGGCTCATGGAGACAGTGGGCTGAGGGCCCTTAGTGTTGGGAGGGTGGGAGGGAGCTGTGAAGGGCTCACAGCCCACAAAAGATCACCATGCTCCCACTGCTGGACCGCCCTCACTCCCCTCCAGCTCATGGAAGCCATGTCCTGAGCAGCGACCCTCCGGCCAGCAGGTCACAGGGCTGGGCAGTGTGGCGTGACACTGCATAGTCGCTGCCCGTCCTGCTTGGAGGAGGTGGGTCCTTCCACGTGGGAAAACATGGTGTCAAGCAGGTTTCGCTGGCCTTGCTGACCTCTCTGCCACCCGGGACAGGGTTCTGCTGCGGGTGCGAATGCTCTACTACCTGAAGGCTGAAGTGCTGGGGGAGGCTGCGGATAAAGCCTTTGAGGGGACCCCTGCCAGGTAGGGATGTAACGCTGAACCCCTGCGAGGCTTCTCGGGCTTGAGCGCTGCCACAGGTATCTGACCCAGCCACATCGGGGCTCTCTGCAGCTCCAGATGAATGAGATGCCAGGTCTTCCTCAGGCAAAACTTCGCCCTCAGGCAGCCACCCTGCCTGTGCAGAGGCTGCAGCCTTGGCAGCCCTGCTGAGGCAGCTCTGAGACTGTAGCACCAGCCTGGGGGTGGTGGCGACTTACAGGGACACCCTGCAGGAAAATGGTTCTGTGTGCTGCTTGACAAATGGGCCCTTATCCAAAGTGGGAGTCCACAGAGACTGCTCTCAGTCTCAGGGCCAGGCCTCAGGGCAGAGCATGCCCCATCACTGTGGCCTGCAGTCCCTCCCAGCACTGGGAACAGTGGGACCCACAGGCTCTGTAATGGCACTGAGCCTGCAGCCTGCCAGCTCCTGACCTTTCTGCAAAGACTCAGCTCTCAGTGCTTCTCAGAGAAGTGTGATATGCTGAGCTTAAAGCTGAATTTCCCCAAGCAGGGGCTGCTGCCTTCCCCAGCACAGCTCCATCAGCACCTGTGTATGTGGGAAGACACCATTCTTTTGGGGTTGGTAGGTGTGAAGTGTTTTACCTCTAGAGATGCTGTTCGGGTCAGATGGGATCTTCAGTCCTCTGGTGTTGCTTGGGTGGGAGGGGAGAGAGGCTGGGAGCACCCACTGCCCTGGAGAAGGAGGAGCAGAAGGGCAGCAGACTGTGGTGGAACCAAGGCTCCAGCTCTTTGACCCCAGGGAGATGTGTACCCATGTCATGGTGGGACCCCAGGCCAGCGTTCATTAGCTGTCCCAAAGCCAGCGAGTGGTGGCTCTTGCCTCTCCCTGTCCCTTCTGAGCAGTGCCCTGTGCCCCTCAGTGTCTGGTGAGGCTGGGAGAGGGGTGTTCATACCGTGTCTGCCACAGGGAGCTGGATGTGCTGCTGCCAGACATTGACTACGTGGAGATCCCAGTGGACTGGTGGAATGCTGAAGCTGATAAATCCCTGCTCATCGGCGTCTTCAAGCATGGTGTGTACCCAGCTGTCTGGTGGGTGCTGGTGTGTGAGGGAACGAGTACCTCTGGTACTGAAGGGACATCATGTCTGTGCGGGGGACAGAGCCATGGCCGTGCTCCACAGCCACACAGGGCCAGGACAGCTCTCCCCAGGTGCCAGCAGCATGTTTGGGTGGGGAACAGGCACCCCGCGGTGCCCAGGGTGGCCATGCCAGATCTCGTGGTAGACTGGTTTGCCAGGAGCAGTGTGCAGTTGCTGTGCGAGGGCGAGGAGAAAGGCACAGATCTTTTCTTGGCCTCGTCATGGAGTCCCCATTCAGTTTCCAGGAGACACAGGGCTGTTTGCCCGAGCTGCACCCTGCGTGGGGGCCGTGCTGCTGCTGGGTGGGATGGGAAGGCTGCCCTTTCCCTTTGCCTGCTGCCCAGGGGCTGCAGAGCCATTAGCAGCTTTTGGGAAAGTGTTGTGAATTTCTGGGGGTGAGAATTGCTCTCATGGTGGCAGAGAGGGAGTGAGAGCCAGGTGGGGAGCTGTGTCCCAGGAGCAGCAGGTTTTTGTGAACCAGGCTCAGGCCTTGCTCTGTGCTGTCTGTCTGTCCTGGCGGCGTGGCAGGTTACGAGCGGTACAATGCCATGCGGGCGGACCCAGCGCTGTGTTTCCTGGAGAAGGTGGGCATGCCAGATGAGAAGCTGCTCTCTGCCGAGCAGGGCGTCAGCGATGGGGCACAGGATGCTGCCGAAAGGTGGGCAGGGGATGGAGCCGAGCTCTCGCAGCAGCCTGGCTCACTCCTGGGGCAGTGCGGTGGGGTGAGCTGTGCTCAGGGAGGAGGGAGGGAGCAGACCGTGCTTCTGAGTGCAGAGGGGTGGGCAGAAGGGTCCTCAGTAGGAGGTGGAGGGATGGCATGAGCACCAGTTGTTCGCTTCTTGGTGCTGAGAACTGGCACAGCCACAGGGGCTGTGCTGCCACTACGAGGGGCTGTTCACTCTCTCACCCAGGGGCAGCGTGGAAAAAGAAGAGAGCAGTGGAGAAAAGCTGGAAGGGCTGTCGAAACAGGAGGTAAGTGGGATTCACAGTGTTAGATGCACATCTGATGCTGCCCAGCCTGCCCTGCGGTGCAGGCTTGGCTCCATCAGCTCTGCTGCGGGGCAGTAGGGAGCTAGCGTGGCTGGTCTGCCTTGTCCGTGCCCCATCCTGTGTGCATTGCCTCTGCTCCCTGGAACACAGCTTCTGCTGTGCTTCTCTGTGTTACCTGTGGACCTGGGCAGCATCTTCCTCATGGGGAGCTGAGGGGGATTGAGGGTTGGGGATGCCCCGAAATGCTGGTTCTCACTCTTGGTTGGCTTCAGGTGCCATGTAGGGCCCTGGCAGAGGAGTCAGGGATGTCCCAAAAGAAGTGGCCTTGGGGCAGAGGAAGATCAGGGAATGAGGCAGCACAGGAGAGTGCAGGGGATATTTGAACATATACAGTGGAAGCAGTCACACTGCTACTGTCCTGGGCAGTGGCACTGCAGCCTCTGTCACTGTGGTAATCCTTCCCTCCAGGCCCAAAATGGCCTTTCTGAGCTGTCACCTCTGATCCCGTGTGCCGAGCACAGCCAGCAACTGCAGCCCAAGGCACTGGACACACAGCCCTGCCACCACCCTGCACCTTGCCAAGGATGGGTGGGCTGTGGGTGCAGGGGGTTCTGTGTGGGGTTGAGCTCTCTCTGATCATTTCCTTTTGCAGGACATCATGGCTTCTGGGGTGGGTGAAGCCAGTGAGAAGCGGGACGAGCCAGCGGCAGGTGAGGCCTTGTCTCCTGCAGTGTGGTCCATGGCTTCCCAGGGTTTGGCATGGCACAGCCGAGCCTGAGTGCTGCCCCAGGCACTGCTTGGTGGTTGGAGCGCATTGCTGGGCTGGAGGGACATGCTGCTCTGTGTTAGTGGGTGAGGCAGCTCAACCTGGGCAGGAGCCCTCATGCATAGAGTCGCATGTGACCCACGGATGGGCCCTGTGGCAGGGCAGCCAGGTTTCTGAGAGATTCCAGCCAAAGCTACCCAGGGTGACTAGAAGCCATTAGCCTGCTCCTATCCATGCAGTTGCCTGCATGAGATGAGTGTGCGAGGTCTCTGCAGTGGGCAGTGTTGGCACGTGCCGTGGCCTGGCTGGCCCCACTGCTGAGCAGGGAGTTGCAGTCTTCTCTCATGCATGGCCTGGCCTGGAGCAATCATTGCTACCCTGATCTCAGCCTCTGGACTCCCTCTGAAGGAAGCTAAGGCACGGTGAGGCTGTGAGCCGTGGCCCAGGGGTGGTCACACGGCCCCCTACTCATAACTGTGATCACTGATGCGCCCCATGAGAGGCAGAAGGTGGGAGGAAGCTCTTGGAGCTTGCCAGAGGATGTGGGAAGCTATGGCTTTGTGTGTGCACTAAATACTAATGTCCTTGCTGATGTTTGAAGCCCAGGATGGCTCCGACTCAGACAGATCCTGCTGGCCTGTCTCCTCTGCTCTCACGGCCAGACTGCGGCGACTCGTCACCGTCTACCAGCGCTGCAACCGCAAGGAGCTGCCTCCCCGCACCGAGATGCTGGTGCCCGGTAACCATGGCTACTGGCTGCAGGATGAGATGTTCCGGAGAGCCTCTGAGAT
Organism: Callaeas wilsoni; assembly: GCA_013398955.1. Taxonomy (NCBI): domain Eukaryota; kingdom Metazoa; phylum Chordata; class Aves; order Passeriformes; family Callaeidae; genus Callaeas; species Callaeas wilsoni. The sequence continues at coordinate 20,277 of VWPU01014069.1, read as the reverse complement.
GGACTCGGTGAACAAAGAAATGCAGAAAAGGTAATGCGGCAGAGGAGCCTTTAGAAAGCTGATTTAGCCCACTTGAATTCCTTGGCCCCCAGAACTGACGCAGGTAAATGTCACCAGACCTGTCTGTGCTGCCGACTGCCCAGAGTCACATGGAGCCACATGGGTCCTTGCTGGGCAAGGAACGTGCTCTGAGCCATGGGAGCCTTGCTGCTCCAGCAGCCAGCCCAGCCAGGGAGCAGCCTCCACTGCAAACTGCAGTTCGTGGGTAGCAGGTGGTGACACTGGAAGGAAATGAGGACACAGCTCTTCAGGGTCAAATCCAGTGTCTGCTGGGCCAGAGGTCAGCCTCGGCAGAGGAGAGTTGTGTCCTTGGGACACGTTGTGGATGGGGTGACAGATGAGGACTGTCACAGCCTGTGAGCAGTGCCCTTCCAACCCCTGGGGTCTCACACCACTGGCTTTGCCTCCTGCTCGCGGCCTCTGGAGCCCAGTGGTGACATATCCTGGTTGCACTGTGCTCCCATTTCATTTGTGTCCCAGTAAGTGGGAGGGGGTTGGGACTGTCCGGGCACCCTGAGTGGCTCTCTGCAGCCACGGGAGGGTGTGCGCAGGGTGATGCTGCTGCCCTTGCTGCCAGTCTCCCGTGCCACCCTGGGACTGGGACTGGGACTGGGACTCTCTGTGGTCACTAGCCCTCAATGGTTTTGCCTCCTGTGAGCCTGTCCTGGTAGCAGGACCCCACATATGATATGTGTGCTGCCTTGTGCTCTGTTCTTGGCCTCCTTGTGTAGAAGCTGCTCCAGCCTACTTTCCCTTTCCTCTTTTTCTGGATTTCTTCCAGATGTACCATCCCCTCTTCAAGGTGGTGGCATCAGTGGTTGTGCTGTGGACATCACAGCAGCCTGGTATCTCCTGCTCCTTAATTCTCTGGGCTTTTTGTAGGGGAGGTCGCCTTACAGGAGTTTTCCACCAGCCTTTAATTTGAGGTCTTTTGACAAACTCACCATTGGGCTCCTTGATTTGGATCATTAATATATTTATTAACTTTCTTCTTGTTATTCTCATTTTTGAAATAAAACATGACGGCAGCCCCTGGGAACAGGGGTGGCAATGCTGGCCCGGGTGTATTTTGGGCAGTTGGAGAGTGCTGTGGGTGTTGTCACTCTGTCTGCTTTCCTTTGGCATGTCTCAGCTGCTTACTGGTGCTGGCTCAGAGCTGCAATTCAGAGGAGCTGAGATTTGACTGGAAGCTTTTTTCAGGCCTCAGTGCTCCCCTTTGTTGCCCTTGCCCTGCTGTGTGCACCCAGATCTGTTCCCTGTGGCTGTTTGTCTGGGCTCTGCCTGCGGCTGTATTTGCCCAGGACACTTCACCATCGCTGTCCTTTGAGCGATCCCCACAAGGTGGAAGCTCAGAGGGTCCAAGCCAGTGTGAAAGTTGTGTTCTAAGAGCGCTGTAATTGAACTCCTCCATCACCACTGCCGCTCTTCTCTGGTGGGGAGGGGGTGACACTCAGCAGTCCACAGGAGTCAGTAAGATGGGTAGTGTTTGTTACTGGGACCCTTAGAGCAGCAAGCCCCAGTCTCAGTTTCCCTCTGGAAGAGGCTGGATGAGAACTGTGTCTGCATATCCCTCCTTTGGAATTCCTGGTACAGGGAACTGACCTTCCCATGAAGTGAAACGGCTTGATGTGGCAGGAAGAGAGTGGATGGGATAGGTTTGTGCCTCCATGGAAGCTGCTGGAGCCTGCGCCCTGTTGGCAGCACAGCCCAGAGCTGCACTCAGGGGTTTATTGAAACAGCCAAGAGGATTTTTTCATCAATGAGTTGAGAGCCAGACAGCCTGTGGCCTCTGCTCCTCCTCTCTGTGCACCAGAGGGCAGAGCATCTTGGGCTGTGGTGGTCTCCCCAGTGTGCTTCTCCTGACACCTCCCTCAAAACTGTTGGTCAGTAACTAGACAGTGCTCTCTGAGCCCCTCTGCCTGGTGCCTTGCCTGTTCTGGGCCCAGAAGGTGTCTTAGTAGTGTTCCTGTCTTCTCCCTGCTCCACAGGTGGACCAGGAGGGAGCAGGCAGATTTCTACCGCACTGTCTCCTCCTTTGGGGTTATCTATGACCAAGAGAAAAAGATCTTTGACTGGGCCCAGTTCCGAGCCATCTCTCGACTGGAGAAGAAGACAGATGAGAGCCTGGAGAAGTACTTCTACAGCTTTGTGGCCATGTGCAAGAATGTCTGTGGTCTTCCACTGTGGAAAGAGGATGGTGAGTGGAAATTGCATAGCCTGTGGAGGGGTAATGGTAGGTCCATGTAGAAGGGATCCCACTGCTCTCGTGGAGCAGGAGAGCAAGGCAGGGGCTTCAGAGGCAGTTGGAAGCAGTGAGATGCCAGGCAGGCCATGGGCTTGCAGCAGTCATGCATTTCTGGCTGCCTTGTCACCACCATGTAGTGCCTCCTCAGCACAGTGGGAGGATTGAGCAGCCCCATGGACTCCAGCCCCTGCTCTCCCAGATGTCTTGGAGTTCTCGCAGGAAATCACAACCAGTTTTACCCAAGACAGCAACCTCTGTATGTGAGAGACAAGTAGAGAAGCAGCACACACAAAGCACAGCTCCTTGCTGGAGCTGGGGGTTGTTTGAGTGAGCTGTATTGCTGCTCTCTGAGCATCCCTCTGCTACCATTGGACAGAGTCCACTCCACCTATGCTTATGCTGACTGTGGAGCTCTGCTGCAGGGTAAATAGAGCCTGGATCCACTGCAGGAGGCTCAGGAAGCCTGGCCAACGTACAGGGCATCCATTTTCTTTGAATGCTCTGCAGACACCCTGCATTGGCACCAGACAGGACGTGACAGATGAAAAGCTGCTTGGAGGCTATTTAAGCACAAAACGATTTGTTTCCAACAGCAGCAGAAAACATTTTGCCTCAGATCTGTCATGGAGTCTGGTCCTAGGCACAGTTCCTTGTGTGTGTGTTGTGCCTTAGGTAGGTGTTCCTCATAGAAGATCTGCATGAGCTGCCCTTCCCTGACAATGGGCTGAGGGGCTACCAGAGGCTCAGAGTGCTGGGAGCCGCTCCGCCTGCAGGTCCAGGCAGCTCCAGCACTGCTGGTGATGGTGGAGCAGAGCTCAGACAAGACTCTGAAATCCTCTGCAGCTGGTGCCACTCTTGATCCAGCTGCTCAAGTCAGGAGGTTTTACTCCCTCTGTCTGTTTGGTGGGATATGACTGGGAGGTACTGAGAGTGGAAAAAGAGGCCTCAACAGTGGCTACAAGCACTGGCCCCACCTCACCTGCCGTATGAGCAAGGGTTGAAACTCACCTTGCTCATCACTGCCTCTGAGGAACTCCTGCCAACCCAAATAATGTGTCCTTGGCTTTGCTGTCCCTGCTGTAGGTCCTCCAGACCCTGACATCTACGTGGAGCCCATCACGGAAGAGCGTGCTGCCAGGACCCTGTACCGCATTGAGCTGCTGCGCAAGGTGCGCGAGCAGGTGCTCAAGTGCCCCCAGCTCCACGAGCGCCTCAAGCTGTGCCGGCCCAGCCTCTACCTGCCCGTGTGGTGGGAGTGTGGCAAACACGACCGGGACCTGCTGATCGGCACCGCCAAGCACGGCCTGAACCGCACTGACTACTACATCATGAATGACCCCCAGCTGTCTTTTTTAGACGCATACAGAAACTATGCCCAGCATAAAAGAACAGGGGTCCCAGGCCCAGAAACCTTGTGCTGCATTTACCAGTCTAACTCCAAACTCTACAGTTCCCCCGTGTACAGCCAGATGGACCAGACCTGTGAAACCCTGGAGAATGAAGCCGAGAGTCACATCAAGCTAGAAGCCGTGGACAGCACCATGTCCCAGGCTGGGGGCAGCCCACCGGACACAAACTGTGAAACGTTCATGTCCGAAGTCCGGGACATCATTTCCAGTAACTACGACGAGAGCTCGCTGCCGGACTCGCTGGTGTGCATGATGTACGATGAGAAGGCCTGTCCCAGCGAGCAGAGCTCCCTCGCCAGGGACAGCCCAAGCTGCACGGATGTCGGAAGCAGCGTTGCCAAACTCTCCGAGGGCAAGCTGGAGGGGGATGAGGATCCATCCAGCTGCGATGCGGATGCCATGAGAGAGGCTCCCTTCCTCGAGGGTTTGCACATGGGCTCTGACCAAATGGACAGTCAGAATGAGGAAGCTGAGCCTTCACCTTCTACTCCCGAGAGCAATCCTTTACAGAGTGCCCCAGCCAAGCTCAGCAAAGGCTTGGAACAGAAAGGAGCGCTTGCCAACCCAGCGGCAGGGCTGCCTGAGCACGGCACCATGGAAAGGGTCCTAAGTGTGGGGCTCTACAGTCCCAGTCTCCATAACTATGAACTAAAGGTTCCTCCTGAGCAGAGGTTCATCAGTCTGCTGCAGGAGAAAGGATTGGAGGCAAAGTTGGGGCCAAGTCAGAGCCACAGTGAAGAAGATGAGGAGGAAGAAGAGGACGATGATAACTCTGAGGCAGCAGCAGATGCCGTGGAAGGCTTGAATGGTCCCAGGACCAGGGCTGATTGTGACCCTGAAGCTCATAAACTGGGGGGTGAGGAGCAGAGCTCTGGTCTCCCCACACCTGAAGACACTTGCCCAGAAGACATAAATGGCGAGAGGGAGTCCCTGGGGCTGGGGGAGCCTGGGGCAGAGGGCAGGGAGGACCGTGGCTTGAATGAGGAGAGTGCCCAGCAGCACTCACCAGGCCAGGCTCAGAGCCAGCCCTTCAGCCTGCCCACACCTCTGCCTCAGGGGGGGCCTCAGGGGGCAGAGCCCCCGTGTGTCAGGGGAGAGCCCTTGGGCCGACACGCTGAGGGACACACAGGCTGCACAGAGGCCCTGCACCCCGAGCCTCAGGGCATAAAGCAAGAAGAGTGTGAGAACAGAGATGACGGGGAGAAAGCCAGCAGCAACCAGAGCCAAGGTATGGTCCTGAGAGCTCCCTCAGGTTGACAGTCACCTCTGGCTATGGTGGGAGGGACCTGCTGTCCTCCCTGCAGAGCCAAACCTTGGGGCTGGCCAGTCTGTGGAGTGGCCTCCCATCTGTCGGAGCTGAGGTCCCTTTAGCTGCTGCAGCTGGGGGCAGAAAGTGTTGGGGGCTGCATTTGTCAGCAGGGCTGACCAGAACTCTCCACCCTGTGTCCCAGCAGCCTTTTTGCTAAGAGCATGGCATGGAATGCAGGATACCTTCCCCTTTCTGGCACAGGGCACTGCCTGTTGAGCAGCTCCCTTTGGAAACACATATGCCTTCCTTCTCGCCCACCTGGGAATGGTCAGGAATGGGGGACTACTGCAATTCAAGCCCCCCAAACTCAGCTCAGGGGAGTGATGATCCTTCCTGAGCAGCTTGGGCTGCCTGCCCTGATCCAGGTGTGCTGCTTCTCTTGGAGACTCTTGGGAACTGTTTGGGGCTTTTGTGGAGCCAGCTGGGCATTGGGGTGGGAATGTGTGAGGAGATGCTCCCCACCTCTAGACAGGGAGAAAGGCAGGGTGGTGGTGGGCTCTATTCTCCCTTGCTTTTTTAGGTGGTCCAGAGAAGTACTTGGAGGAAGAGAACAAGAACTCTGCTTCTGTCCTGCCCGGGGAGATTGATGATCTTCAGGATGCCCGGGCACCGACCATTGCCCAGCTGCTGCAGGAGAAGACTCTTTACTCCTTCTCTGAGTGGCCTAAGGTGAGGCTGAAATGAGCACAGTTTGTATCAGTGTTCCTGGGTAGCCCTGGCCAGCAGTGCCTCACACAGCTCCAGCTCTGCCTCCTGCTCCTCTGCACATCCCATTGGATGCTCTGGCCAAGGTGCTCTTCCAAAGCACCTGTGCTGTGGAGATGCTTGCCCCCAGAGCAGTTCCTGCCAAGCTGAGATCACCTGGGCTGAGCTTGACTTTAATCCTGAGCTGTCATACATGGGTCAGTCATTCCAGTTTCAGCTTGCCACCATCCAATTCTGTTTGCAGGACCGTGTGATCATCAACCGCATTGACAACATCTGCCACGCCATCCTGAAGGGCAAGTGGCCTTCCTCCAGCCAGCAGTTTGAGGCACAGAGCCTGCTGACAGCCCCAGCCATGGCCAGCAGCACTGGCAGCAGGAGCAGCTTTGCCGAGTCAGAAGCCCCCGATCCCAGCTTCAATAACGGGGTCTTAATGTCACGGGTACAAAAGGTGAGGGGGGCCCTCAGGCCGTGACAGACTCAGGACTCTGGGGTGAGATGTTGCCCAGAAGTACTCAGGAGTTTCCCACATGGGGCCCATTGGTGCCAGTTGGGGTGTTTAACACATGGCTTAAGCCACTTGGTCCCCTGGTGAGCTGCCCGTGCCCTCAGAGCCCTGCTGCCCTCCTTGAAAGCAGCTGTTGTTGGCAGCTCCACAGCTTCTGTGGCTCTAGAGGTGCTTCCAGAGTCCCCCTGGTATCCCAAAGGAAGGGGGGCAAGGAGCACTGCCCTGTCAAGTCCCCAGCTCCCAAGTCCCAGTGCCCCAGTCCCCAACAGTCACGTTGGACAGACAGAAGCTGGTGGCCTGGGGCCCCAGCAGCTGGCAGAACAGCCGTGGTTATAACACCTTGGGAGATCTGAGTGTGTGCGAGGGTGCTCCTGCACCATCCCCACACAGGGAAAGAGATGTGATGTGTCCAAGGGAAGGGCATCCCTTGGGGCTCCTTGGAGAGGCAGGGGAGCCTGACCATTAGCTCAGTGCTGGTGTGAGGAGCTGTGGTGCCTGGGCAGGGCAGGAGCAGCTGTAACCCTCTGTGGCTTTGGTACACACAGGAAGGTTTCCTGAGCCCTGCGTTTGCAAAAGACGAGCGGAAGCACAGGAGACCCTATGAATTCGAGATGGAGAGAGATGCCAAACAGAGGAGCCTGGAGCAGCTGGCAACAGCCCATGTCCATCCACCCATTGTGCTGAACGGCTGGCGCGAGGCAGCGGTGGACTTGTCCAGAGCCTCTGATGGGTCCCCAGGGAACTCCTCTCCATTCCCCCTGAACACGAACATGCCCAAACTGGGGACCGTGAATGCCCTCCAGAGCTCCTTGGGCATGGACTTGTCTGGCATCCTACAGGCAGGGTTAATCCATCCTGTCACTGGACAGATTGTAAACGGCAGCCTCCGAAGAGATGATGCTGCCATGAGGAGGAGACGGGGCAGGAGGAAAAATGTCGAAGGGATGGACCTCATCTTCTTGAAGGAGAGGCCTCTTCCAAACAGGCTGCAGGTGAGTTGATGCTCCCCCCTTTCACATGGACCCAGGGGAGTCAGCACCGTTTGTTTCATGGCCCAGCTCTCCCCTCCAAGCTCTGCTGCCCCGGACATTGCGCAGCTTCCTCCAGGACAGCTTGGTTTGTGCAGGACCAGGCAGGAGCAGATACTGTAGGGAGGAAGGGAAGTTATCCCTCTGGTTTACAGCACTCTGGAGTGTTTGAATCCTTTTAAGCATTATCAAAAGCGGCTGTCCCACCTCAGGGAATGTTTAGGTTTGGGGAAGATGAGGAAGACAAGATCCTACTGCTCCCTTTCTCCTTCTATCCTGGGATCCATTCAAAGAATGGAGCAAGACCAGTGCCCCTAGACCACTTTTAGGAGTGATCTGAGGGGAAGTTGGTCTTCCTGGTGATTAGAGAGTTTCCATGTGAGTTCAGAAGTGTCTCTCTGCCCTCCTTACCGCCAGTGCTGGGGATGGAGTGGAAATGTAATGTGGCGGTGGGGGGTGATTTAAGGAAGAGGCACTGGGAGTATGTGGATTAGTCTGCGTGATGGGAGCAGATGACCTGCTCTGGGAGCTGTGCTTCTTGGGGTGCACATGCATCACTGCATGCTGCTGATGGGCTCTCCCTGCTCCTCCCTCCACGGCAGGATGTTCAGGAAGACCAGCCACAGCCCCCTCAGAACAGTCCCCTCCCTGATGGGCCGGTTGCTGCTACCTCAACTCCACAGCCAGTCCCAGCTGCAGGCAGCCAAGAGAAGGCTGTCCCGAATAAGAGTCTCCTTGACTGGCTCCGGCAGCAGTCTGACTACACACTCGATGTTCCCAGCTTTGGCACAGTAAGGGTGGCCTTCAGTGGCACGTGTGTGTGTGTGTGCCTGCCTTGTGTGTTGCCCTTTGTGTTAGGTTTTTTCTTGTGACTTGATTTGTGGTGTTCATTGGGGCCGTTCAGGGATTCATGACATGTTTAAGGAGGTGAGCACTGTTCAGCAACAAAAAGCACTTGCTGCTGGAGAACTCCTTTCCCCGAGAACACAAACATGTCCAAACGGGGCACTGTCAGTACCCTCCAGGGCTCCCTCATGGGAGCATGGACCTGTCTGGCATCCTTCAGGAGCTGAGCCCTGTTGCCCAAGGTCGGTTCTCCAGCTGCAATGCATCCATCTGCCCAATGCACACTGTCTACCAGAAGTGCCAGGGGTGGATGGGGACAGAAATGAGAAAATGGATTTGAGGTGCTCAAGGTCTGTCTATGTTGTTCTTTTTCACCTGGGGTCATTTTAGGCGGTGCTGTTGTACTAAATAAGGTTCCCAGGCAAGAGGAAACCTCCTCTCTTTAAGAGCCAGACCAAAGGGGCTGTGTTGGAGGCTGATGGGCTGTGGCCATGAGGCCGTGGATGCTCTCAGAAAGCAGTGGCTCAGAGTGGGGTGCACAGTCTGTCTGATTCTTCCTGCTGTCTCATAAACCTCCACCTCTTGATTTCACAGGTTGGTTTGCTCCAGGTTTCAGCTTATTTAGCCTGTTAGACCATGTGGTAGGCAGAGCACAGGCCATGAAACAGAGCAGGAAGAAATGTGGTGGTAAAACAGAAAAGACTCTGCATCTTGGTACTGGAGGATCATGTACCTGAGACGAGGATTTCCTGGAGATTGGAGTACAGGCAAGACATTAGCATTTTGAAGCTAGTTAGAGATGAGAGATGAGGAGCCCAGCATTGGCTCAGGAGGATGGCCTTTGCTTTTCAAAGTCCAGAGACACATCCAGCTGTGTGCCCAGGGCCAGACTCACAGGAGCAGGTGTGGAGGTGCCTTCCCACTCCTTCCCAACACCCTTGCCTTCCAAGGAGGTACTGGAGCTTGCCCAGTCTGACCATGCCTCTGATGAAGCTCTTGCTCCCAGCAAGCCCTCAGTGCCCCAGGCCAGCCCTGCAGGATCTCTTCTCTCCGGGTAGGATGGATTGAGAGAGGCTTTGGGGTACTGCAGTAGCTCAGTTCAAAGGATGAACTGCACTCAGGGTCTTTTTCTGACTCTCAGGAATCCGAGCTATCCGAGTTGTTCATTATAATGCTCCATCCCTGCAGGCACATTGACAGTGGGGCTTGGTGCATGCAGTGAGTGTGCAGTGACTTGGCTGTAACTCGGTAGGTTGCAGTTCCAGAGGGCTGTGATCCCAAAGAAACATGATGCAGCATCTCTGCTGCAGGTGCTCAAAGCAGCTAAAAGAGGAAGGAAACACAGCACAGCTGAGCTGGTGAGAAGCAGGTGGCTGTATGAGGCTGACACAAGTGGCACACACAGACCTGTTCTCTCTTTACTGGCTGTATGCAGTGTCCTGTTTACAGATGCATGTATAAGAACATGCAGCGTCAGGAGTGGAGGGGAGTTAGAACGGGCTAGAGCACTCTAAGTGGGGTACACTGGAGACCCCTTTATATCTACAAAAATCAGTTTTGCTCATTTGGGACTGGTCCTGTGGCAGGGACCAGTTTGTGCTGCAGGTGCTGCTCCTGCTCCAGCCTGCAGGGATTCCCTGTCCCTTGGGAGCCCATCCATGCTGCTCTCCTGCAGGGCTTGTAGCCAGCCAGGCTCATTAAGCCATCTAGTCTCATTAACATTGTCTTGTTTGCACTCCAGAATTTTTCAGACAAGCCCAAGCAGAGGAGGCAGCGCTGCAAGGACCCCAACAAACTGGACATTAGCTCTCTGACGGGAGAGGAGCGGGTGCCGGTGGTACATAAGGGTACCGGACGGCGGGTAAGCGAAGGCCTGTTCTGTGCTCTGCCCTCAGTGTCCCAAAATGCTTAGCAGACTTGAGCTCGCCTGGGGGGAGAGTCAATCCAGAGAAGCCTATGGATAAGACAAAAGTCTGGAATAGGTGTCTGATCTACATTATCCTGTGACACGTGTGCCCGAGGACATGCAGACCTGTGAAATAAGTGACTGTCTGTGTGAAGTAAGGGATGTGGGAGTGTCGTCCCTTGTCAGGGGATACAGACCCCTCAGTGGCAATGGGATGCTTTAAAGCCACCCTCGGCACAGCCCTGTCATGTGCTTCCCATCCTGTATTTGATTGTTCCCCTTGAGTTCATTGCAATATGCCACAAATTGTAACATTGCCATGCAAATACCTTTGGTTTGTTCCTCCTTATGAGGTGCAGGCCGGAGCACACCAGTACCCATCCCACTGCTGGGCTTGGAGAAAGATGAGGGTTGGAAGGGCTTTTTCTTGCTTTCTGAGCAAGGAGCTTGGATTTACTTGTCTGCAGTTTAATCTCCAGGGCACTGATGTTCACCTCTCTGAACAAGAAGGGATGTTCAGGAGTACTTTGCACCAAAATTCAGTTCTTAAACACACCCAGAACTGTACAAGGTCAGAAGGCGATGTGACATTAATCGCCTCTAAAAGCAAAACTAAAGAGTGAGGCAGAAAGAGGTTGTTTCAGCCACATCTGTGTTCTCTCCTTGGTTGCCCCCATGCTGGCCTTTCCTGGGTGAGTTGGGGGGTTTGCTGTTTCTAAATATGGCTTCTACAGAAGCTCTGTCCCCATTGCTGGTACCTGGAAGGGCGATGGGCTGGGCCACAGAGGCTGAACCTACCTCTTCTCCCTGAGCTGTGTGTCTGGAGGCAGCAGGCACGCACCAAATCCTGCAGAAGGGCAAGCGTAGCAAGGCAAGAGTCTCCACCCCAGCCAAATTGCAGCCCAAAGCAAGAAGCTGGGGGAAGTGTAATCATATTTTTTGTATTATTTTACATAACTCTCTCTGCAATAGAGGTCATCCTTCTGCTGTGTTTTATAGTTAGGGGGAGCCACAGCACCAGCATTGAAGGAATTGCCAAGGTGGCTTGATGCAAACTTGGAGTATGCTGTTGCAGCTGACTGGGCTGACATTGTTAAGCTTTCAGTAAGTTAGAGCTTTTGGAGAAATCTGTATCATGTCATCTTTTCTTTCCCCTCCCCATCCCCACAACCTTTCTCCAGTGAGGATCTGGGAGCTGCGAGGCAGGCCCTGGGCTGGGCGTGTGGGAGGGGATGGCTGCAGCACCGGGGCAGAGCGGGAGGTCGGGCCGTGCCACCGCCAGCCCCGTGGCCAGGCCACGGAGAGAGGGGGCCAGTGCCCCGGGAATGGGGCTCAGCATGCCTGGCTGGAGAGCCTTGGGATGCTTAGGGTAGCAGGGGCAAGAGGAATGCCCTAGGAGCTGAATGGCAGGGTGTGGACAAAACATGCTCATGGGTCAAATTTTCAAAAACACCTCTAGTTGACGCTTTTCATCAGCGCCTGTGAACTCTGCCTGCGCAGCCGTGGGCCTGCCAAAGGCCCCACAGGTCACCAGGCCTGAAGGGTCAGGCATAGGCAGGGAGGGGGGCAGGACGGAGCCTCCTGTGCCACATCCATCCACCCTGTCCATCCACCAGTCCCTGCCGCGGTGTGTGGCAGAGCCTGTGGAGAGTGTTCGCTCTCCCCTCCGGCACACACGGCACTGCCAGATCGCCCTGCCCTGCCCCACGGGCTGGCCTGATCCAGACTTCTCCCTACAGTCCCTGTCACCTGCTGCCTGGTTTTGAGCTGCAGTGGTTTGTGTGACACCCTTGCAGAGGGCTGGAGGGTGAATCCGTTGGCTTAGAGGTTTGTACTGCTCTCAAATTGGTTTTTCCATAGCGCTGGAGATTTGGCATGGTCTGTCCCACTGCCCAGGAAACGGCTCCATGTCCAGGCTGGCATCAGGGCCCCATCCAGCCAGCCAGCCTGGGGTGAGCTGAGTGCTCTTCCTTCCCCTGATTTGAGGGAACAGTCTCTTTGCCACAGAAACCACTGTGTGCCTGGCACTGCCTGTGCCCTGCTCCAGTGGCTGCATGCTATGATCATTCCCACCCCATCGACACTGAGCTTTTGGCGAATGCATACCCCTCCTGGCAGGGCAGGGATGCAGAAGGATGGCCGGCTGCTCCGCGCGCTCAGGCCAGCAGGAGCTGGGGCTGGCTGCCCTGCAGAGCCCAGGTGCAGTCATGGCCCCATGTAGCTTCTCCCACATGCCAGTGGGAGATGCTCCCAGAAGGTTCTCCCTCCTTGGGCAGGTGCTGTGCTGAGCAGACTGCCAGGCGCATCTAATTCACGTTTCTGCACTACAGGTGTCAACAGGAAATACTTTTCCTACCTAAATTTATTATTTGAAATGGTTCAAAGAGTGGTGATATTCAAATCCAAGGGAACCGTGAAGGGAAATGTTTAAATGTCTGTGTTGAGGATGCTGAAAAAGGGAGTGTGAAGCTGTGCTGTGGATCCCCCCGCACTGCTCTGTGTAACCAGATGGTATCGCCCACTTCTGGCTCATGGGCTTTGGTCCCATGTCTCTTCTGTCAGAAGAGCTTTCTGAATGTTCCCTGGCATCTCAGAGAAGCTCTGACCAGGAACTCCTCAGACAGCATGCCCCCTCTCTGTGTCATCCCATGAGCTTTGCTGTCCTGCAGAGCATTGAAAATTTGGCCCTTCCCATCTCAAAGAGGATTTTTTCACCTGTTGCTGAAGACACAATTAGAGCTGGGCAGGGAGCTGAGCGGGCAGCTGACACCACGCTGCTCTGGTGCTTCTCGCGCTGTGAGCAGCTGGCGCTGAGGGCTGGGGTGAAAAACAGGGTAAAAACATGCTTCCTCCTCCCCTCCCTGGGCATTTTGACAGTGCAGCGATCCTGCCAGGGCAGAGCAAGGGTGTTTTGCATTTGGCAGCATCCCTTGGGGAAAAGTTGTGTGTACCTCTCAAATTCCATATCATGTAGGCAAATATTTCTGTGCTGACACCATCTGGGACGCAGATGCAGGCACAGACAAGCCAGATTCCCTTTGCTGCAGTAGTAACTGTCGGGTGTTCTCTGTTATGTCTCATTTTCAGGGCTACTTACCCGAAAATAAATTCAATCGCATCCTCACCGAGCCTGTGCTCCGGGACACTGGGCCGCGCCGGAGAGGGAGGAGGCCCCGGAGCGAGCTCCTTAAAGGCCCTGGTGTTGTAGCAGATTCTTCTTCTGGAATGGGACCATTGTTCATGAACGGACTAATTGCTGGGATGGATCTGGTGGGACTTCAGAACATGAGAAATATGCAAGGGATCCCTCTGACCGGGCTGGTCGGGTTTCCTGCTGGCTTTGCAGCAGTGCCCGCTGGTGAGGATGTGAAGAGCACCCTGAGCATGTTGCCCATGATGCTGCCGGGCATGGCGACCGTACCGCAGATGTTCGGTGTCGGAGGACTCCTCAACTCGCCCATGACGACAACTTGTACCGCGACTGCTCCGACTTCGTTAACAAGCACAACGAAAGGTGGCACAGCCAGCGCCAAGAAAGCCAACGAGGAGAAACAGGGCAGCCAGGATGGGAAAAAAGAACCTCTCGCTGAAGATAAGCCTGGTCCTAGTTCATTTTCTAATCAGACAGAATCCGCAATAACTACCAGTAGTCCTGTAGCTTTTAACCCATTTCTTATCCCAGGGATGTCTCCTGGACTGATCTATCCCTCCATGTTCCTTTCCCCTGGCATCGGCATGGCGCTGCCTGGCATCCAGCAAACCAGGCACTCGGAGGCGGCGAACCTGGAGAGCCAGAAGCGGAAGAGGAAGAAAGCAAAAGGGGAATCGGCAAATCCAGAGCCAGAAACTGTCTCACTGCCGGAAAAAGAAGCTGCAAACAGTCAAAACTGTGTGGAGCAGAGCCCGCCGGCGGCGGCAGAGAAGGAGCAGGATGGACCAGCAGAGGAGGAGCGCCAAGCAGCTCACGATACCGATTAGAACTTTTGTTTCATTGAAAGAAAAACACAAAAAGATTGTGGCTTGTGAGTTTCTTATCCCATAAACTCTTTGTTACTTCTCTCCCACCCCGCTCCACCTTCATAAACCTGTGTTTCCATGAGTAATATTATCTACCTAATTCCCTGTCAGAAAAAACTGGTGACATACTACATGTTAATAGTCGCAGGGTCTTGCCACTTTATTAGATAAACAGTGTTGTCTAGCTAGTATGGGAGGCACCGAATTCTCATTCTGTTTTTCCAGTCGATCATCCCAGCCGACAATAGCAAATCCAGTACTTGGTCACCCCACGCAAATTGCTCACTCCTTTGAGAAGAAAAAGCAGCAAAAAAACAAGAGCAAAAGAACAGTGTTTATCTCTTGGTCTAACACACAGACAAGGGTATTTCTGTCTACAGCGACACTGAACGAAAAAGCCTATATTTGGGCTAAAAGCACAGCTATAGTAAGTGCTAATGTGTATTTTTGATTTAAAGTATTTCCCTATTTTATCATGGTTACTAGAATAGTAGTATAGACAGAAGTATATAACTAATGATTGAAAATGCATATATTCATTTCTTTGAAAGGAAAAGCATAACTGGTAGTGATATAATTTCTTGATCACCCCCACCTCAAAGGTTTGGAGACAAACTGCAGAGAGTGAAAAAATGATGTAGACATTCTTTTGTGTTTTTTAAAACCAACGTTTGGTTTTATGTTACGTGGAGTTTAGTTGCCCTTTCCTTGGTAGTTACAAGAACTTTCCAGCTTGAGCTGGAAAGGTTTTGCACACTTGCATGACTTTTCTGGGGTTACTGTACCTGTAGCAACCAGTTCCTTCATCATCCTGCTAGTCTTCAGTTCTCCCCTCTGGCGTTAGTTCTAAGCTATGGCATTACAGGTGCTCTAAAGGTATTTTTTTCCAGCCGTGAACAGACCACACCGATTTTAATGCTCTTATATGAACACTGAGGCTTTCTGAGTTTTATATTTCCCACTCCTTACCCCAGAAGTGATGTTCTTTCAGCAAACACGGAGAAGGCTGTAGGCCAGCTTCCCTGCTTGGGGAGTCCTCTGAGAAGGACCCTTGAGACTTTCAGAGCCTGAGTTTCTTACTTTCTGGTGGTGGACTGTGAAGAGATGACTTTGGCTTCTTCCCATTCCGTTTGCTGTTGAACAGTGTTTCCAGTCCCCCAAATGATTTCAGCATCTGCATTTCAAACGGACGGGTTTTAATGCCACCAGCCCCCCCTCCAGCTCTGGGTACTGAGACTCCTCCACAGACAACTCTTCTGCTATCTCCTTCCCCTCACTCCTCCTTTAATTCTTCTTTCTCGTGGGGTTGTTCTTACTTGCAGCTCATGGTCTGAGACTTGAATAAAGCCACAGTGGTGCAGCGGTGAGCGAAGGGCAGGCTGGGAGGGAGTTGGAGTGTGCTACTCATCAGTTTCACACTTGGTTGTCACAATTTACTGTATTTTTTACTTTTTTTTTTTTTTTGCAGTTTTGCTAATTTATCAGATGGTCCAAATGTTTTGACATAACTATTTCAGTTTGCATTATTTATTTATGATGCTTTTTGTCATTGTCTTTTATACATTTGGGATTATAAATTATGTACATGTTAAAATTAGCATCTCAAAGAAGTCTGTTACCCATGGTCAAAAAACCAGTTGGTTTATATTTTCACAGAATTTATTCCCAGTTTACTGGATTGGATGATTTTTTTTAAAAGTATCTAGCCAATCATAATGCAATCCTCCTCCCCCCCAAAAATTGTGTTCTATTTAATAACATTCTTGTAGCATAGATACTGTATCACTATCGACAGATTTCTTAGAAATGCTGCTATCTCTATTTAACTAACATTTTGTTCAGTTTTTGCCTCCAGTGGAAGCAGAAAGGGTTTTTTCAGCTGTTAAATCCAAAATCAATATAATTTATTTATGTAAAAAAAAAAAGTCACGATTGATATATTTTTGAACCTTTTAAGTACTAACTTTGTTTTTATTCAGTGGAAGAACATGTACTTGCCCTAAATCCTTAAAATACAAATACTATAAAACTTCATATATCTTCAAAGCCTTACTGTGAATGGATACAGAAATCTCTTCCGAGTCCATTTCTTGTTATGGGATGGTTTTTCCAGGGTTACACGCGTAAGGAACAGGGTTTAAAGTGAAGTTTATTTAATTAGCCAGCATGCTCTATACCTTGTTCTTCCTTAGCAGACATGTATGCTACGTCTCTGGGTGTTTAGGCTTCTCTTTGCTACTTTGTGACCCTTTTGCAACCCGATATACTCTGTCGATTATTTAGACTGTAAGGCGTTAAGTGGCTGCTTCTTCTTTTCCATCATATCCCAAACAAACACCAAATTTTCACCGGTTTTCATGGCTATTCACACACATACATCCTTCACCAAATGTGCTAACAAAATAAACTGTCTGTGCTCTTGAACATGGATAAAAAGAAAAAGATTTAAAAGTCAGATTTTTATTTTTTTAATTTAGTGACTAGATGATGCTTATCTTTCAGACTTGGGAGAGCCTTGCTACAGATGTATATAATTTTTTTCAGCAAATATATGTGAATGTTTAATTCACCTGACTCAGTGATAAACGTGACTTGCCTTTTTCTCAGCATGAATCCATTGAGAAGCCGTTGAAAACAGTGGCCTGCTCGCTGCTCTAGGATTGCTCCCGGTGCCTGTGTGTTACTCTGAGTGGGCTGCTCGCTGCGAGGGGCCGGACCCGCGGCTCTCACAGCGCCCTGGGGTGAACTCGCCGCTGTGGGGGAACTCATGTCCCGCACGGGTCGCAAGATCCCGGGAGCAGCCCAAGCTCCAGGGCCAGTTAAGGCACGGAGGATGCACAAGGGCTCTCTGCCACCCGCTTTTTCCACGAGGGTGGGTGGAAGCCCAGAGAGCTCCACAGTCATCGCACACACCCCCACCCCCAAGGACTTACACCCCTTGGCACTTGCACAGCCCCTCCCAGCAGATGGGCTGCTGGGCTCCTCTCCCTGTGCTTCCTGCACCTCCAGGTTTTGTGAAATGCTTGTCCTAAATCTCTGTGTAAGGATCTCGGGCTTTAGCAAAGCAGGCATTGGTCAGTGTTTCATCAGAATGATGTACAGGAGCAGCTCCGTTCTTCCAAGATCCAGGAAAAAAGACACAGAGTAAAACCAGTGCTTTTACTGCTCCACCTGCCCTGTGTAAGCACCTTGTCCTGGTATTTTGTTGCTCCTTTGGGGGAGAAAAAGAGAAGAGTACCCAGCAGAAAAGACCAGCGCAATGGTAGCGTGAACTACCAAGTTCCAGTTCTCGAGTCTCCCTTTAAATTGTGGCTCCACGCACTGCAGCCTTGCACCTCGGCATCCACAATGGAGGATATTTGCTGGCAGGATCTGCAGGAGGCGGGCTGTGGAGGAGCACAGCAGGCTTTGGGCTGTCACATCAGCGGTGGCCGCAGTGTCTGTGTCTCTCCAGACAAGGTGTGTTACCTGCTGGTAGCAGTGAGTGGATGTGGTGAAGGATGGGCACCGTGGGCACTGCTTGCTCCCCGTTGTGTTTTACAGGATACAGGTGCCCCTTCCCAGACAGAGTAAAACAGGCACGGCTGCACATCCTCACTGCTGTCCCTGCCTGGTTTTTTATCTGATAGGACACAGAGAAGTCTCATCACACATTTAGACAGGATCTCTAATTCCCTTTATGGTCACAAAAAGGGGGGGACGAATTTTCCTCAGCACTGAGCTGTGGTTGGGGGAGCTTTGCCTAGCCCAGTGCAGATGGTCCCACTCTGGGCTCTTGACAGTTACAAGAAAGGATTTGGGGTTGGAAATCTTGGCCAGCAGTGAGCAGAAGGCAGTTTCTCTAATGACATCTGGTTTGCATTAAATAAAACTTGAGCTTTTCAGTGCAGTTTTGCTCCTTACCTCTTCAGGAGCCGCTTCGGCCCCAGGGCTCTGGAGCATGGGCTGAGTCAGAAGATCAGGAATCTCCTGACGTTTTACACTCAAAGCAGTTACCGGGCACTACACTGCAGGTACAGTCCCCAAGTGCCTCACACCCCGTGTGCCAGTGCACAGCTGGCCATGGCACCCCTGCTCGGCCACGGGCACCGGACAGACAGGCAGTGCTGCCAGGAAAGGAGCCGGCCCAGCCACCCCAGAGCAGCAGCTCTGGAAAAGTGGAGGGAAGAGAAATCCAGCTTCTCTCTCAATCTCCTTCCCATCAATCTGCACAGTGTGCCCTGCACGTTTGGACAGCAGGCCTAGGAACATCATCCTCACCCTCCCGTGTGGCTTTTTGGGATGCTGGTTGTTTCATGGTGCTCCCAGGGGCGGCTGGAGACCATCAGTGCAGTGCCATAGGTGGCACTAATTCCTGAAGAACCAAGATTTCACCTCAAAAGGTATAAAACAATGCAAGATCTTCAGCCCAGCAGATCAGCTCCACTCCCCATGTGGCCTCTCCCTCCAGTGGGATGTTAATTCATGAACAGCTCTGTACAGCACCACTACCTGGCTCCATTTGCCAGTGGTCTGGATGGGATGTGACTTGACTGGTTTAACTTGGAACTCAGTCCCAGCCTGCCTGAACATAACAGTTCAGGCAAGCCCAGCATGAGCCCTCAGAGGGTTTCAAGAAACAGCAATGTCCTGGGCCTGTTGCAGGAGCAGCTGAGGGGAGTGAGAGCCATGGCAGATGCTCCAGCCTCTCCTCTCTCTGGGCTCCTGCCAAGCATTGGTTATCAAGTTTTCCAGCTGGCTGTGCTATAGCATAGGGAGACATTGTACAGGAATTGCCTGTACTCTTTGGAAAAACAAAATTTTAAAAGAAAACCTCACAGTGACTTTTCTTCCCTCCAGAAAAGGACAGAGATTTCTGATAGAGAAAGAGATGCACAAAAAACAAAACTCGGCTCACCCAGAGGAAGACACACCTCTGGTCCGGAAGGAATAAATAAGCCTGTGGGACCCATAGCCTCATTACCCCAAATGAAACACATTTCCTGTCTGCTCATGACAGGCAGTTTTCCATGCTCTTATGGCAAATCTTTTTCCAAATAGATTTAGATGTTGGATTAAGGCTGGTTTTTATGGAAAGTAACATTTTGGAAAGCACGGAGCTGATGATTCTCGGTGAGGGACCGGCTCCACAAGCGTGCGGATCCCACGAACTGGTCTCCGGGGCTTTGCAAAAAGGCATTTTCAGGAAAACCAACCCCAGGATCTGTGAGCGGGGCCGGAGCTCGGGGCAGGGCCGGGGCTCGGTCCCTACGGCGGCTCCTGAACGCGCCTCTGAGCATCCTCGCACCGCCGCAGGTACCGGCGAGCGGCGAGGGGGACCCGCCGCGCCCGCTCCGGCCTGCTCCGCGTGTACCCCGGCCCACGCCCTCGCAGCAGCACGGAGGTGGTTCAAGTATCCGCTAGTGACAGCTCTCAGAGCCCTGCTGCCTGCCCCCGAACCAGCCCTGCGGACGCTGCGTCACTCGAGCCCCTTCCGGAGGTGCAGGAGCCGCTCCCCTGCCCACGGGGGCGGGCGGTGTCCCCACGGCCACGGCTCCCGACGGACACGGAGTGCTCCAAGGGGGCTCCGTCCGTGGGCGCTGGTTCCAGTGGAACCGGCACCTGCAAACGCTCTGAGCGCCCGCCACGACCGGGATCGAGGCGGGGCCGTGCCACGAGTGACGGGGAGTGGCCCGGGAGTGGGGGCGGCTCCCCCGGCCATGCAGCGGAGGGCTGCGCGGGGCCCGGAGGCCGCCGGGAAGATGCTGCACCCACGCGTGTCCCAGGGCGCTGCGGAACGGCGGCCGAGGCAAAGCCGCTCGTGCCGTGGCCTCCCGGAGCCGTGCGCGGGCATGGGCCGCGAGCACCCGCCTGCAGATGGGTGACCCCGGCTGATCTGGGCTGACCCCGGCTGATCTCGGCTGACCCCGGCTGATCTCGGCTGACCCCGGGTGACCCCAGCTGGCCGCGACCGCCGCCCCCGCGCGTGTCCCCATCCCTGTCCCCATCCCTGTCCCCATCCCTGTCCCCATCCCTGTCCCCGTCCCCGCCCCCGCGGCGGAAGCGGCCCCGCCCTTCCGGCGGTTTTGGCGCGCGCTCCGCCGCCATGTCCGGCCCGGGGGCCGCCGATCCCGGCGCCGCCGTGGAGCGGCTCTGCCAGGAGCTCAACCTGGACGCGGCGAGCGCGGCCGAGGCGCTGCGCGACTTCACGGCGCTGCGGGGCACCTACAGCCTAGAGGTGAGCGGGGCCGGGCGGGCGGGGGCG